>CATIWR010151948.1:0-89667 GCA_949677035.1 Omphalea diandra
AACCAGTAAAAAACATTAGCATCCCCAACAGAACCAAACTTCTCAAGCAGTTTCCTTATTCTTACAGTTTCATCTTTTGGTGGGTTAACCATTCCACTATTGAAGATGGACTCAAGTATCAAGATTTGCTCTGGCTTTGGAATCCATCTTGACCTAACCGGTTCACTTCTTTCTGTGTTACTACTCCCATGGTTGCTGCTTGGGCTATTGGGGTCTTGAAGAACTTGATTATTATTATCTTCCATAAAGAACAAAAAAAAGCAATGAACTGAAATAAAAATGTTGTTGAGGGCAAAAACTAGGTTTAGATATAATATAGCAAGTGGAAGAAGAAGATGAAGAAGAAAAATAAAGAAAAAGAGGGGCAAAGAAACACAAGGAAGGAAGAATGCATCGAGAGGGTGAAGCTATACATGTGTATATATAATAAGGGATGGAAAGAATGTTGATCTGTTTGAAATTACAAAATCATCCTTGAATATTAGGAGCAACATTGATCATATTTGATATGATATATTAGCTTCATCTTATAAGTCAACCATCTTACACGTGGCTCTGCTTATATATAAACTCATACTATAACTAGTAGAATAGTTTATATGTTGAATGATAATCAGACAAGCAACAGTGATCTTCTTTTAATCCATAAAATAAGCATACCTTAATGTCAATAATAAACTAAGTGTGGAGGAAAAAATTGAAGTTGGTTCAGCTTAGATTTGTGTGTCCAGCACCATACCATATTTTTGTAGACATAAAAAATTGGCAACTATGTCTTATAATCATGGTCTTTAATTTTTTTTTTCTTCTATATATATATATATATTAAAGAACATACTTTTTTTTTAAAGAAACTTTGCTTTACCTCTTCTACTAATAAAATTTACTTGCAGAATTTGAGTGTGGTGTAAAAAGTATAGTTGTTGTGTATGTTTTTATTTCCATTAAAGCTTTAATTCTGTGATCACATATCGTGTAAATTTTATTTAAAATGGGATTTCGAATTCAAACAAATTGATGAGGAAAAAAAAGGATGGTAGTTTGATTAATGAAGGTTGCATGGGAAAAAAATGAAAAAGGATGGTCAAAAATGGGAAAGTGGGAAGGGAAGCAAAGATGGGTATTAGGGTTTTCGGCTTGGGGGGAAGTGCATGTGAAGGAATGCATGGAAAGTAGAGTCAAGAAGATATTTTTAAGAGAAAAAAAAAAAGGGAACAAAAAAGAAAGAATCCAAATAGACGGTCAAGAAACCGTGCAATAATTTATTAAGAATGACGTATTAGGAAACATGGCTTCGAGTGGCTACTGTGCCCTCCCTCCCTTCACTCTTCTTGTATTAAACGAGAGGACGGTGAGGGGTCATAAAGGTTGGCTTAAAACACTTTCCTTTTTACGTCTGCTCGTGTATGCATTTTTTTTATGGTTTCTTTTTTTTTTGAATTTTGTATATTATTCTTTTAAAATTAATTCAAGTTAAATTATTTATATTTAGTTTAGAATATTCATGAAATATTTTCTCTTTTCAATAGATTGAAATTTAATATTATATATATATATATTTATATACAAACATTACTTAAATATTAAATGCATCTTTCTCTCCATTAAAATCTCCAATTTATAAACTTCCTTTTCAAAACTTAAAAACAAAAATTATATGTTTTCTGATCATTTCAATCTATATCTGTTTATATATTACCTATCCTCGTGCTATGATGTTTGAGTGTCTATTCTATGATACAAAATATCTAAATTTTGACAATTTGCTTTTAGTTAAATATTTAATTTATCTCTTTAAAAAAGAAATGTGTTTAATCTACAATATCGATAGCATGTATATTATACTTATTATAATTATTTATAATAATAATAATAACGATTTGTTTATATATGTGTGTGAAAACTGAAACCGACCCTGCAGTTTCAGACGCGGTTTTCAGCCTCTGTTTATTGCCCCTTGTCTTCATTTCTAAGAATTGCTTATTTATCAATTATTAAGGGGTAATCTCATGATTATTAATTAATTTATGTCTGCATATTTTTCAGGTTAATGTGAAATTAGGGTCTTCTGTTTCTGGGTTCAATTTCTTTTTCTCTTTTTTGCTGTTCATATACTTCTCATGTTTGTTTCCTTGAAAAGTTTTGATAGCAAGATGAGTGTCCAAATAAACTCTTGACCAAGAAATTATCAATTAAACTCCAATGTGCTATATTATATAAATTAGCACCAGCGGAAGAATGAAAACATTAATTAATGTGAAGAAATTAATTTGTGAATGAGCATAAATTAAAATATCATAAATGATATTTGATTATTAAATTAAAACAACATAGGAAATCTCTACAAATTATAGATTTTAAAATAAATAGAAATCTGAGACAAATCTTAATAAATCTCTACTTTAAATCAAATTTCATTAGACATCATTTTCTCCTATTGCTTTTTTGAATCCACGGTTATCATTTTCAATGGCAATATCAAAATATAATATTTCTTGTTCATGCTCAAATTTTTCTATTTTGAATAAAATGTGTCTCAATTGACTCTTTCAAATCTTGAGCTATGATATCACTTGTTAGAGTCAATAAAAGTTAAAAAAAAATTTAATATTATGAATAAGTATAGATAAGGAATACCATAAGTTATGTAGTTCATCATTATAAGACTTCATTCATGAAATTTAAGACTATCAACAATTTATTCTGATATAATGGATATTTTTCAAACTAGTGTCTAATCCAAACAAGAAACTAGTATCTAATCCAAACAAGAGTATAAAATCATGAACCAAAGTACTCTCAAAGTAAACAAATACTAAGATGAGAGTAAGAGATAGTAATTGTAACCTACAACTCAAAATACATTAATTTTTCTAACATAAACTCTCTTCAAAATAAGAAAATTCTCAAAATCCATTGAATAAATCCAATAAGCCTCTACAATTGAATCTATTCATAGGGAAAAACTATACTTGCTTACAAACTTGAAACTAAACATAAAGTCGCCACAAATTAAAAAATTCTAAAACAAATAGGAATTTAAGACAAATCCCAAAAAATCTCTACCTTAAATTAAATTCTACTAAATATTAAATCATCTCCTCTAATTACTTTCTTGAATCTCTAAAATTATCATCTACAATAATAATCTCAAAATTTACAATTGTTCATATTCAACTTTTTTCATTTTGAGCAAAGCTCATCTTAACTGACCTGTTGAAATCTTGAGTCTTAATACCACTTGTTAGCATCAATAAAAGCAAGAAAATTTTAATAGATGTAGAGAAATTTATTTATCAACAAACATAAATAAAGAACACTTGTAGTTCATTTTTAGAGGATTTTATCCATAGATTTTAAGACAATTAACAATTTATTATAATGAAAATTATAGACATAATAAATAGTTATCAAACTAATATTCAATCCAAATAAGAATATAAAATCTCACGCCAAAATACTCTCTTCTAATTAACTGGATATTAAAGTAAGAGTAAAAAATAGTAGTTACAACTAACAACCCAAAAAATAGAGATAATAGGGGGCTGATCCTTCGGAATCTCACATCAGTTGTGGAAAGTGTGTGTCTGGGTTATATATATTATCATACAATTGTCATAGTTTTATGAATGAGTATGTCTTGTCCCTAACTTGTGTGTGTATTTGTGTGTATTAATACAAAAAATCCAAAACATATAAAGTCTCGTAACATATAATCTCTCCATAATAAGAGAATTTTCAAAAATTATTGCAAAAAATCAATTAATCCCTACAATTTAATTTTATTTATAGAGAAAATAGACTTATTTGTCAAATCAAAACTAAATAGAAGGTCTCTATAAATTAAAATTCTAAATCAAATAAAATTTGAGGCAAATCCTAATATGAATATGGTGAAATTTCAAATCAATTTGTTATTATTTTAATTAAGTTTCATCTTTCAAATGGACTTTATATATACATATATATATCAACATATTTAGAAAGAATTATTATATATTTGAAATAGAGTCATTTGTATATTTGAGGTAGAGGCATCATACACTTAAAATGAAATCATTTTAAGCCATTTTGTTTGACATAGGTAACAATTGTTTATAAATTGGTTTATTACACCTAATTTTTTTTTATTATTAAACAGAGAGCTTTTATATTAATTGCATTTAAACTCTGATGTTTATCATAAAATGTTAGTGAAATTGAGATTAAATATATATCATTCTCTTTTAACATTTTGTCTAACCAATTGTACACTATGATTATTCTATATCAACTCACTATGCGTACGGATTGCTGTTGGAAACTTTCTTATTTGTCTTAGGAGTTGCCATTATCATACAAGGCAATAATTTTCCTTTCTGTTGTTTTTCCACTGCACCTATATCTTATTTTTCTTATTCTTATTTTTGCTTTTTTGTGTTTTCTTTGATATATCAAAAATATTAGAAAAATTATGAAAATTAATGTTTGAACTCCTTACTTCTTATACAACGAAACATATTGACAATCAAACTATTAATTTAATATTTATGCTTTCCTTTTATATCTTATGTAGTTATAATGATTAATGATATCAATTAAATATATCAAATGTGTATATATACAAAAATGGTTAAAATTAATTGACAAATTATTTAAAATTTATGAATTTAATTTAATGTCAAGCTTAGAAGTTGCGGTTCTTCACGAGTCTATATTCTCTTCCCCTAAGTCCTATACAGGATTTATAAATTTCTACAATGATGTGACAATGTATGATTGTAGCTACCAGAGTACGTCTCATCTCATCTTCTATAGAATGGTATAAATAAATATTCTCCATTGATGACTTACTTTACTAGCTTCAAAAATTAGGGGAAATAATATATATAATAATTTCACATGATATCACTTTAACCAACATTTCTACTCGTTGTCCACTGAGATACATTGAAAAGATTAAAGCAAAAGAACATGGTTGATGTATGGTTAAGGAAAAACAGTCATAAAGCACTGTCTCTAATAAGTTTAGATCTTTGATTAAGCATTGCCATCAATATTGTTTGGTACAAAATTTTTTGTTTTCCTTTACAAGTCAACGTTGTTATAATTCGCATATATTCTGTCCATACTTGCTGCTGCTGCTGCTGTCTACTGCCAGCAAAAGAATAACATCAGAAAGAAAGAAAGAAGTTGGTGAAACACACATGTTAAAGCTCCAACAGATTAGACCAAAATTGCATACTTCATGTGCCCTAAAAGCAGAACCAGATGTTGGTCGGTGCCCTTATATATATATATATATATATGGTGGGGGAGAGAGAGAGAGAGGGGGAGGGGTGGCAAACGGTGGAGTTTGGTCGAGTTCGGATAAGGTGAATTCAGGTTTTTTTTTTTTTTGTTTTTTTTGAAGTGAATTTGGTGGTGTTTGGTAAAATTGAACATTTAAGAGTTGAATTTTAAGTACTGAGTGATTTAAATATTGAAGGTTTCTAATTGTATAGTTGTTTTGTATGAATTAAAAATTAAGAGTTAAATTTAATTAACCTATTTGATCATTATTATTATTGAACAAATATTAAATGAATTTTATTTTTAAATGAGAGTTTGTTGATTTATTAAGAATATATAGGTCATATTAATAAAAATATTTTAGTATTTATTGGTTTATTCTGTTAAGTGATAATTTTAAGCTAAAAATTTTGACCTATTATTTGAAAATAATTCTAATAAACTGAACTTTTTTAGTAATAGATAAATAAGATTATCAAACAAGTTTTTAAAAAATATGTGTTTAAGTGTTGAATTATGTTATCAAATAATCCAACAAATCGTTTAATATATAGAAAAATATTTAGTCATTTTTGAGTTTTCAAATTGAGATAGTTACTTATGTTTTTTATTTTAAAAAAATTTAAACATTTTTGTAATTTAAATCGGATTGGATTTGAATCATTTTCATTCAAATTAGAATTGAAACAATTTGAGTTGATTTAATTTAAAAATTTTTGAATTATTTCAAATTTTTTTAGATTAGATCAAGTTTGAATTTCCTTTTTAGATTTGATCGTGCACACGGGCACACACACTAATATATATATATATATATAATATGGATTTAAATATAATGCAGTTTTCTCATTCACTCCAAATCAAACTAAAGAATTTTGCATCTCAAAAAAAAAAAAACAAAAGAGAATTTTATACGGGATTGAAATCCTTCATCGAAAATTATAATTTACAATTTCATTAATATTGTATAAATTATGAAATATAAAGAATTATTTCTGTTAGTAATTTTAAAAAATTACAAAATGAAATAAGATAAAAAAAAAATAGAAATAATATTGGAGGAATGATGAAGGAAATAAATGAGAAAGAAAATTAAAAAAAAAATAATTTACAAGATGGATGATGAGTTTGGTAGCTCACCACTTGTGCCAACTTTTCAAGGTTTTTTAGGGTTTTGGACTGTATCTACAAATGGAAAACTGCCTACTTAGGGTTTTACTGTACTGAAAGGAATCTCTACTGTGGTGCTGGTGGTGGTGACAGCTTTTTTTTTTTCTGTGTTATATGATTAATTTTTCTGTGTGTGCGCTTTTCTTTTGTACCAACTCCAACTGTAACTATCACTTCTCCCCACTTCCTTACTGATTTATTTTTTGATTTTGATTGATTTGATCGGCAGCTTGGACTTACCAAGTCCTCATTCCTTATTTTGTCCTCATTCTAATGTATTGGAATTCTTCATCATTCATCCTTCTCTGCTTGTCCTACCGTCCGATTAGGCAATCATGTAAACAACCGTTATCTGAATTTAAGGGCATCAAGATCAGCATTTGAGATTATCCATTTTCTGTTGTTTTCTCCTTCTACGTAATCATTATTTAGAAATGTATTTTTTGTCTAATCCATATATTTAGAAATATATTTTTTGTCTAGAGCCATATCTCAATTCTTGACATTTTAAAGTGATGTTCTGATACCCAGAGATTTTGATTTTAATTTCCATCTTTAGTAATGAACTTCTTTTAATAGAAACTTATAAAAAAATTTATTATAAAAAATTTTTCTTTTCTCATTAATATTAAGAATTAATCTATAGTAACTCCTATAAAAACAATTAGTCACACTACATCGTCCAAAAAAAATTCTTAACATTTTAGTTTCATCATATAAAAACCATATTCAACCCTCTGAATCCTAAAGCTTAATGCTTTGGGGTTTTAATGTTTCAGATTCATTGTATAAGAATTCATAACTCTTCCATATGTTATAGGAAAGAAGAACATACATGTTGGCCTATGAGGATTTATATTTGTCAGCTTGACATTATATTAAATTCTTTCACATAATTATTTTAAAATATTTGTATAGGCTCACAAAAATATAAATTAAAATCATATTAAATTCAAGATCTCAAAATAGATTTGGACTATGTGAAAAATACATTTGCATACATGAGTCTATAAATATGAATATTCACATACTTAATACCATATTGGATTCAAAATATTAAAATCAGCAAATCTATGAATTTTAACCACTTATAATTACAGTTCATTTGTTACATAACTAATGTGAAATTCTACACTACAAATTATAATTTATAGTTGTGCTCTTATTCTCTCAATACCTATGAATTGATTCTACCAACATTAATTAAACATGAAATAAGTGCTATATAAACCTAAAACCTTAGGGTTTTGAATTTTTTAAAGTGCAAATAGCAATTGTATTATATTATTATTTGTATTTGAACTAGTAATCCATAATAAAATCTATCCACAAATCTGTAAGTGTACTCTCCTTTTTATTATTTGTATTTAAACTAAAGACTAATTTAGTTGGTCATGTTTCAACTAAAAATAAAATTATGGTGTCTAATATTATCATTTGGTATTCTGAATAATAATCACCATTAATCATATAGATATATGAAGTTCATAAAATATAACTCAAATTTAAATTTTATATCAGTTATTATTTGATTAATTTGAATATCAGTAAATATATCTTGAAACATAGATAATATAATCATAACACTTAAAATATAATTAACTCAAAATATTATTTATGGATTAACTCATTTTGTATAATTTTGATAACCTAAAATGTTAATATAATTTATACTATATTTAATAAATATCATATATTTTATATTTAATATAAAATTATATGATTAATATATTATTATGTATTTATATAATAATACGAAGATTTGATGTTAATATTCCACTATTGAATTCCGTAGTAATAGCCTTCCACCAAATGTTTTTCACATAGTAAATCCCAGTATTTTGTTTTTTAATTGAAGATTAATTCAGTCTGAAATGGATTAGAGACTGTTGTATTTTAGTCAGATTTCAATTTGGATTGAAAGTTAATGATGATGTATTAACAAACTGTTCACTCATTCTATGTTTCAGAATTATAATATAGAAATATATATGGATTGATATAAATTGTGTTTTATCCAGTAGATATAAGTAGCCATTTAAGTTAATAATTAATTAAGTGGACAGCTTAACAATCTAAACGTTTAAAGGAAAAATAAAGGTGACATCCAAAATATAAATCTGGTCGGCGCGTAACCATAATGATGAATATGGTATCATCATCAATACCCTAAAATTTAAACTAAAGTTAAGAATTAAGATAAATTCTCAAGTTTTTTTTTTAATATATCTCAATCTAAATTAAAATGAGGAAAGAGAATGGATGTAATCATATATAAAAGTTGGATGTTCATTTTCCCACTTCTCAAACACTTGTTTTCCAAGAAATAAAGTGATTTTACAAATTAAAAAAATAAAATAATATGAAATATAAAATCTTATAATGTAAAAATTTTCAAATGTAATTTTATATTTAAAAGAAATGAGCATATCTTAAAATGTCCAATTGAGTTGATAAAACTTTAGATTTGGTCAGATGATGGTAGGTGCAATCTACTTGGTGGTAATTTTAAGATATATCTTATCTTTATGACAGTCCAATTTGATAGTATATAAATATATTAAAAAATGATATTAAAATAAGAGAAATTTAAGTTATCGCTAGTTATGGAAGATTAGTGGCAGCCCTTGGCTGCTACAATAAAGAAAGAACTGAAGGGAAGTAATAAAAATTCAAAAAGGCAATCTTGAGATGGGGAGGAAAACACTTCTCAACTCAAATATTTAAGAGCTCTCTACACTATTAAAATATTTATCATTTTCTTTTTATATGCAAGGGCATGAAATCCACGATCCAATTTTTTACATTCTTCTTCATAAATTAATCTAATCAGCAAGTACATTCTCAATATAAAAAAAAAAAATCCACTCAGCAAGCAGATAATTTGCGGTTCTTTTTATTGATTGAACTTGAAATTCCAATACATGATCACAAAGATAATACTAGTTGGTAATATGTGACTTGTGTAATTTAAAATAATATTTATTATAAAATATATTATTATGTAAATAATATTTCAATTATTATATGAAAATAATTTTTTATTATCTACTTTATAGTTTCAGCAATAAATTTTGTCTTTATTTATATTTATCTTAATTCAATAATTTTACATGGCAAATTATTAAGTATTCTATTAGTATATGTCTCAAATAATTAATTTAATAATTAGTAAATTTCTATGTCAAAAATTTTGAGATCAAAATTAATTATATTCTGATCATTAACTTGTGCATTATATGAATTATAATATGAAAATATTATGTAAATATTGATAAATTTGTATCTTATTTTTTTATTATATTTGATATATAAGAACATAAATATAAATAATTCTTAAATCAATCTAACTTAGGTTTTTTTAAAAAACTTTTTACTATTTAATTTAGACAAATGATTACTTTTTTTTTTATTTTTTGGTATTTTTTCGCGTGCATGTTCTTTTATAGTTTTATCTTTTGTTAAATATTGTATAATTTTTTTCAATTAAGCAATATGTTATGACAATAGTATATAACTCCTAATTGCTTGCTTATTAAAATTTGAGTTTGAGAAATGACAAATATTGATTATGAATAATTTATGAAACTATAATGAATTATATATATTGACTATAATATTAGTCAATAATTTTTACATTACACAAATTTAGTGTAAATTTTTTATGAAAATAATATATAAAAATATCATAATAAATAATTTTTAAATGAACCTAACTTGATAATTTTTTTTTAAATCTTTACCATTTAATTTACATAAATGATCAGTTTTTTTAAAAAAAAAATTCATGTGTGTTTTCTTATTTCTTACATTTTCATTTTTGATTAACTATCTATAGTTTTTCAATTAAGTAATAAGGTGGCAGTAATATATAGCCTCTAATCATTTATTTTTAATAGTTAATTCTAATCATTTATTTTTAATAGTTACGGTTGTGTACCGTTTGATATGTAAGAATCAATTGAAACATTCACATGCATGCATCTTCATGCGGCGAATTAAACTAATATTTCGCAGAAAGAGGGATTGTAAAATTAATCCAACATAATATAAAGTATACATGTAGTAATTATACTCTAATAGTGTTTTAAGGGATAATCATCATCATCATATCAAATAAGTCAAAATCATTAGCTCAAACATATAATATTAATCTAATTACATGGTATTATATCATTACATTATATATTATGAAGCCAGGGAAAAAAGTAGACGAATAACAGGAAATTCTGGAATCATGAGAGGAGTGAATTAAGCACTTCCTAAGGAAAAAAGTTCCAGCTGTTTAAATAAATGTCGGATTTCATACTCAAAGAACTTGAACGGCTCTGGCCTTACCTTCATCACTTTATATTATATCTGATGTTGATTTTTGGGTTATTATTTAGTTTATGCATCTGTTAATGATTATTAAGTTAACATCCTAAATGATGATCACTAGTTTTTTTTTTTTTCTCACCCATATAAAATTGAGGAAAATGTCTAATATTTTGCGATCAAATGACTTACATATGATTAAATATTTAATGGTTTAATATTTATTTCATAATATAAGTGGTAAAATATTCAAATTCAAATAACTCGATTTATATATATCAAATGTATATATATATATATATATCAAATGTTTATTATAATCATAGTTGAGAGAATAGGAAAAAGCTAAGGAAAGAAAAAGAAGAATAGAAAAGTAGAGGATAACTAAATTTCCTCTCTTTTGAAAGATTAAAGAAAAAGGAAAAAAAATATATCAATCAATCAAATCTAAGCATTTGGTCTTTTCCTCAATTTTTGAGTGAGCGTAGAAAAAGAAAAATTTATAAATTAAAAATTATTGAATTTACACGTTGACTCTTTAATTATTATATCATTACATGTTTTTATCCTTTTATTATTATAATATAAAGGGTATAATAATAATTGAAATTTTAAAAAATCCCTTCTTTTTTTTTCTAATCTCTTTTTAAATATGAAAGGAAAAAGAGGTAATTCCTTATTTTCTATGTATTTCGTTTTCTTTTTTTTCTTTTCTCATTTTTTTTTCTCCAAACATGGTGTAAATACTGAGAGTGTGATTTACCTTTAATGAATTATTAAAACAAATTGACAAACCAAACAACAAATAATTAGTGCCACTTGGTGACAATTTTGAGGTCCAGAGACTGATTAATTTAATTAGAGAGTAGACTGGTTCATGGATTCGCTGATGAGTGGAAGGTCTCAAAATCCAATGAAATTAAAGAAAATCAGCAACTTGGCCATAACACCGGCCAAAATAACCAACCCAGATCAGACGGATGTTTGTTAACAGGTTTCTTTACTTTATCCTCAATACATTAGGGCACATTTTCTGAGAAATACCATGTGATAAATCATATTTCTCCAGACAGTTATTGGTTGGCCAACCTAATTAATTAAATTTAACAACAAAATATTTTACTATTAGTACTCCTTTATATTCTATTATTCATGTTTCATAATAATAATAATAATAATAATAATAATACAGTAATACAATTGATAAATTCATCATGTGTTTACATTGGCCAGGAAAAAAAATCCAGTCAATCTAATAGGAATCCAATGGAATTAGAAAAGAAAATTAATATTCAATGAAGCTCATGAAAGGTGCAAAGTGTTCATCTTTCATGGCAAATCCATCCAACACAGTTTTTCTTGATCAACTCTGGTTTATAACAACAAATTGAAATACCATCAATATTGGTTTTTTAGCTTTATTGTTTTAATTCATTGATTATACCTTAATTAATTGATAATATTTTCATTTCGGGAGAAAAAAAAAAAAAGAAAGATTTATGAGGAGCTAGGGCACAGCACATAAGATTTTGACTCTGTGGTATATTTTGATTTGAACATAAATAAAATTTTGATAAATTAAAGTATGTCATATGTATGCATTTAGAAACAAGAAAGAATTATTTCTCCTATTTGTCTTCAAGGTATAAAAAGTCTCTGATTACAATTCTATCACCTGTTAATATATGATAACAATTTTCATTAAGATATAAAATAACTAAGACAAATATTCAAATATAAATTTATTCTACTATCTAAATTTCACTTATCTAACAATATAAAATTCAAATTTTAAATTCATATATGCATGAGGATATGTGAAAAAAGATAAACTTAATAAATATACTTAAGTGTCTTGAATTATCTTGATATACCACAATATTTTTCTATTCCTGTATATTAAAGCAATTGAAGCTAGAAAACAGTATGATGTATCAAAAAAAAAAAAGTGTTTCTTAAGAAAGAAGTGCGGAAAAAAACATTCAAAAAGCCATGTTTTCTCTATTTTTTGCGAATAAATCATTTTCTTTAACAGTGTAGGTTATTCTGAATCTTTCTTTTTGAGAGTGAATCATATTTCTTGAAAGAAATTCTTCAATACTCTTAGTCCACCAACTGTAGGTATAGACTAGCTTATCAAAACGTATGTTGAATTAATTGCAATTATTATTTAAATTAAAAATTATCACCAATTTTTATATAAGTATGTATTTATGGTAAAATATATTTGGTTTGTTTATAGACCTAACTATATAGTGAGTAGGATAATAATTTGTTATCCGATATGAAATTAAAAGAAACTTAAAATGATCAAACTCAAGATTGATCTGATATAAACTGGTGATTAATTCAAATTGATTTGATTTTGATCCAATTCATATACTGACTCAATTGATTCAATTTAGTATTTAGAATAATTAAAATTTGTTTAAAAATGATTTGACTTGACTTGATTTGAAATCTAACAAATGATAGCAAAATAATTTGAATTTTTTTTGCATATCGATCTGATAATTCAAGCTATAACTCAAAATGACTGGACTGGAACTTAACTCAACGCCCTTTTACGACCTATAATAGTGAATCAAGGCTATAAAAGAATTTCTTCATTTTTATGGTCAGAATGAAGCTAGCTGGGAAGCCATCCCATTTAACAAGCCCACCAACTTTTGACTTGGATGAGCCCAATACAATCCATAATGGATGTAAGCCCAATACTAATGTTTTCAAGGCAGGCCTCTACTGAATTTGGTAAAGAATGGAGAAAAACTCCTCTATCCAAACCCACTATTTTTTCTGGTGGGCTGAGCCCATGAACCGGTCCATTCCAACTAGTGCCATACAAAGTAGAAACTCATTAGACTTGTTAATCCGATCTCCCTCTTCTTTTTTGGGTTCACAAATCCTTGGGCATTAATCTGATTATAATAGTCTAAGGCTCTATTTTGGAAAACTAGATCATAATTTAATTACTAGTTGATAATATAGCTACTAGCTAATAATTTTATTGTACTAATAATTTAGTAGTTGAAAATTCTACAGCTGATAATCTAATTGATTGATGTAAAAATGTTTGATAAGTATAGCTGAAAAATATAAAATGACATAAAATTAGGGTAAAACAGGAACAAAATTCATAATATAATACTTTTTTAGTCAAACGCTAGTTTAACTACTTTTTTATTAAGGAGATTATAAGCTAGATTTTTTCTCAAATAATTTAGTTTATCAAACAAAGTTTATTAATCAAACTAACTTATATTAATGGTCAAATTATATTATAATCTAGATTATAATTTAATTTTATCATGCTAAATAGAGCCTAAACATGCAACTTCTCAAAAATCATCTTCATCAAATTCATTCAATCAGCTATAGTGCTTCGTTTTCTTTTTTTGTACCCTAGTTTCCTGTAAGTTTGTAAGATTAGGATTTGTGAGGTTATATTGTGATTTGCGAGAGTATAATAGGTTACATGATTGAAGTTGATTCTCTTATTTTTCATGATCTTTCACTAAATTAATAAAACCTCTTATCATAATAAAAAATAAGAAATTAGATTTGAAACTCTTTACTTCCATAGCCTCAAAAAAAATAGAAAAATTATATAAATATCTTCTTATAAGACAAAAAATTTAACTTTCTAAAGTGAAGTATTGCACTTCAAAAGCTAGTGTTGCAAACGAGTTAAATCAATTATGAGTTATTCAAATTTTTAACTCAATAAAAAATTATTAAAACTCAATTAAAAAGACTCATTTAATAAATGACCTAAATCTAAGCTACACAAGACTTGACTTATTTAAGTTGGTAAGTTATTCATTTAAAGATTTGTAATTTATAAATTGGGTGGAGATTAAGTCCAAAAATAATTAAGTTAAAATTAATTTGGGTCAACCATTGCTAAATAGTTAGAACTAATCAATTAGATAACCAAACCTAAATCATTATATACATTTTATATTTTATGCACATTTCTGATATGAGATTTTAACTCTTAATAGTCTCCCTCAAATGACAATTATTTAGTTGACCACTTAAAATTAAAATTCTTCTCCTTAAAATTAAAATTAAATGCAGTGACAACATCAGATCGGGCCGCTGGGACTAAACATTTAGAAAGAAAATTGAGTGACAAATAAAAATTTGATCAGACCTGCTCTGATAACATATTAGAAATTATAACAGAAATTGAAATGATGCATCACCAGCACAATGGTTGTCCGATTCATCGAGTTATCATGAATCATTAAAGCAACGGGTGGAGTCTACATCGATGTTTTATTGAATAAATGCATTTCTTCCATAAGTCGGAGTTTGTTGCACATAATTTTATTTGTAATATTATTTTAAAACATAAATTTAAGTAAATTTATTTACATTCATTATAAAGATTTTTTATTGAAAACTTTATATAGAAAATCGTATTTTGTTTAATTTTATAGTATATAACTACAATACAAATGTCTAAAATCTATAATATTTAAAATAAATTTTATTAAACATGATTGAACTCATTTAGGGTTGTAACTTTTTTGTAAATTAAATAATATTTAGCTTAACACCTCAGCATATGAATCAAACTTGAGCTCCATTTGACTGACTTCCACTCCTAAGTTACCAAAAAATCAGCTTTCTTGACTTGAACACATGGCCTGGGGTTAATGCTTGTTGCTCGCTTTCATGGTGTTGTTTAGCAGTATTTTTATAGTCAAATCAACTCAATTGAATGAATTGATAAAATATTAAAAATCGATTAATTAATAAAATGTTAAAACTCAATATTCAGTTTGATTAATAATAAAAAAAATTAATTAATTAAAAATCAGTAAAAATAAAAAATATCAGTCCAAATTTAAAAAATTAGCAAGAATTAAAAATCGAATCAAATTAATTTAACATAAAACTATGATGTTTTATAAAAAAACTTAAAAATTTTTAAAATTTATATTGTTTTATTCAAAATTTTAAAAATATCTTATTACTTCATCATATTATACTACTTTTTATAATTTTAAATATTATTAAGTATTCCTTATATATTATTTTTGAACTAAAAACCGATTAAATTGACTAAAATAAAAATTAGTTAACTAATCGATTCAATCTTCAATTCAATTTTAACAGTATTATCTAGGCCTGACCAATAAAATTATCAAAGCAAAAGAAGAAAAAAAAAAAGAAACAAAAAGAAAAGAAAAACTTTTTTTTGGAGTGATTACTTGAATAAGCGTTGAAAAAGTGTAGTTTCAATTTAAAAATAAAAAAATGGTAGGGAAATTAATTTTTCTACCTAGTTTGGTTGAAAGGATAAAAAAAAACTATATTAAAAATTATTTAAATAAACTTTATATATATATAAACCAAGATTTTAGTTCCGTTATTGAAAGGTAGTGTCATACCAAGCATCGGATTTCACATTGAGTAAAGGAAGCATAAATAAAACAAATAAGTAACTCAATCAAAGATTCATAGCCCCACTTTAAGTAGACATTCAAGCTTTATGACTCATACATTTCAAGTATGCAAAGCCCATAATTATTATTTTTTTTTCGTTCACATAAGACTATTATTAATTCAAATAGCAAATAAATATCTAATAAGAGATATTATTTGAAATAATAAATAAAATACTAGAATGAAATTATTATTTACATATTTTAAAATGTTAATTATTCTTATTATTGATTATTATTTTATGTAAAAATTCTATATATATATATATATATATATATATATATATAATCTTCTACTTTAGATAATATTTGTCAAGTTAAAATTATTCAAAATGATAGATAAAATATATAATATAATAAAAATATTATTTATATATTTTAAATATTACATAAATAAATATCAATTTTTTTGAAACTATAAATAAATATTAATTAAGAGTTTAAATTATACATAAACTTTAAATTATTTTATGATTAATTTGATAATTATTTAAATAAATTTTGAACGTTACGACATTATGTTAACGGCATTGTCGTGCAAAAACGTGGGGTGGTAGTGTAGTGATCACTAAATTAAAGAGAGAAACCACCAAACCAATCACCAAAGGCGAAGGCATTGAAAAGTCATGAAAGATAGGCAGATTCATCACATGTGCATGTCAGTAGTCGTACTCACCACTAGTTACAAACAAGAGAACCCAAAAAAAAGGTTTTCCAACTTTGGCTTTGCCTCTTTTGCTCGAACAAAATGCCATGAAAGCATGAACATCTTTGAGAAAGGATGTTGCCCTGATGCTGCTCTTTCTTTTCCATTTTTCTTTTTTCTTTTCTCCTTTGTTTTAAGGATTATTTTCAAAAACTTCACAAGTGTAGCTGCTGCTGCTACTCATAACCCCTCTTCCTATTCTGTTACCTATTTTTTCTACATATGGAAGTAACTGTATGTAGAGCTGAGAATATGAGCTGAGGCTGAGACCTGAATCAGACCCCCTACTTCTTGATTTCTTCATTTTTCTTTGTTGTCGACTGATTTATACCAAAGCCAAACTCATCTTATGTGGCTCCTACCCCAAGGAAGTCAATAAAGGACACAATGATTTTGTCATTCCCATTTTCTTTGTCACCACCACTACAGAGAGAGGGATGCATCGTGTTGTTGCCTACTGACTCACTTGCGGACACGTCTGAGGAGTTTGAATCTGATTGAACACAAAATTGGTCCTGTATGCCCATATTCTTAACCACTCCTCCTATGGACCCATTTTGGTACAATCCTTTTCCACTATTTCCGTAGAACTTGTCAAATTCTCCATCCCCCTTTTCTGCAGATGATCCCGAAAAAAAAAAGGACGCCAAAATCCATAATCAAGAAATAACTAATTAAGCAATGAAGCCAAACCAAACCCATTAAGGAAAGCAACATAATTAAAAAACGAAACATGTAAAATAGACTAAGGTGGAAAATAATCATACCCTTCTGTGATCTTTGAGGAATGAACCTGGTGAAAAGTCCAGGGGGTGGTTTTGTCGAAGAAGGGGTGAGGGATAGGTCAGTGCAGGTAGAGGCAGCAGATTCATCAATGGTGCTAGAGATGGTTGTTGATTCACTACAAGCATTGTTTTGCTGCAAATTAGTTATGACAGCAAGTCCTTGTTGCTTAGTAGGTGTAGGTGGAAGGAGAATTTGATGGTTGGAGGATAAAGAAGAGGGCTTTCTCCTCCTGTAAATGCTGGATTGTTCTCTATGTTTCCTTGCCATGATCACATGCCAATGGTTCTTGACTGCATTATCAGTCCTACCAGGAAACAGCCTCGCAATCATAGCCCATTTGTTGCCGTATAGTCTATGAGCAGCTAAAAGCCTCTCCTCTTCTTCCTCAGTGAAAGCCCTTCTGTTGATTCTTGGATCCAGCTGGTTAAACCACCTTAATCTACAACTTTTTCCTGGAAAACAAAAAAAATATACCTTCAAATTATTTAGTAATTTTCTACAATCAGTAATAACAAGAATGAAAATTTTGATATATATCTTGTAAAGATTGTATTTTTTTTAAAAATAAAGTCAATCAAGAAAATAATAAAAAGGTACACCCTTTTCTTTCTTGGATTGTGATCAATGCAAAAATGTACTACTTTTTTTAACTTTTTTGCCTCAAAATAGCTCGTCCTCTTTCCATGATAAAGATTTTTTTCTTTTCTTTACCTGATCTTCCTTCAAGATTCTCAGCAATCAAATTCCAGTTTTGAGGTCCATATTGGGCTACAAGTTCTTTAAGCTTGGCATCTTCACCTGGCCTCCAATGGCCTCTGGCGCAAAGCTTTATATGCCCATTTTTTCCAGCAAGAACAGAGGTATTACTATTAGGCTCTTCTTCCTCAACTGAACTCAAAGATAGACTTTTTCTTTGAATAACCAAAAACCCATCACCCGCATCATTAGGTCCCTTGGTTCCCCTGCTTTCTACCTGTTGAACACTCCATGGCATTCCATTCTGGTCCATTGAATGACTCAGAATCTGAAAACCCATTTCAGGATATTTGGTCTCTGTAGGTCTACCCATTACACCAAATGTATTGGACAGAGACAGTTGAGAAGCAGGACGCAAAAAGTTGAAGTCTTGATGATACTCATTGAAGACATTCTTGTCATTCCTTGGGTGTTGCAGACTCATTTTGACAAAAAGGGGCCAAATAAACAAATAAAACAGAAATCCTTTAAAAAAACAAAAAAAGAACCCAAATCTAGTTCTTCTCTAACAACACATAGAAGAGTGATCAAAGGAGGAGACTGATTTGCATTTTTGTTGTTTCTTTTATCTCCTCTCCCACATGGCAAGAGGGGAAATAAGGAAGGAAGAAAAAGAAAGTCTTTCTTTCGTTCTTTGTATTCTGGGTGGGGCAAAGAAGAATCAAAAGAGAGGAAACAAAAGAAGAGAAAACAGAATGTGGTGTTAGTGTTTCAATAGTTGAACAAGAAAGAAAGCAATAACGAAAAAGAAGAGAAGAACCCACACGATTCTCTCTGTTTTCTATATCTATCTTTATACATAAAATTTTGAGGCTGAGTCAGTCCTTATTTTGAGACTGATCTCCCTTCTCCTTCTTCTAAACTAGCAGTAGTTATATAGTATTATAATAGTACTAGTTTAACTAATATAATAGTAGAAGAACTAAGTAATATTGTTATATAGTAATATAATAGTACTAGTTATATTGTTGGTATGCTAACCACTTATGATAGTGTAATTTACTATCACTTTTTTTTTTTTAAGATCAAGAGGTATAAAATTTGAATTTCATTTTGTTAATAAGTTATAAAAAGTGAGAAAATTGAATCCTAGATTTAAGTGTTTTAAAAAAAAGTATATAAATCATTAAATTAACTCAGATTATATATGAATTTCATTCTCTTTAAAAATAATATCTAAGTAATTAAATCTTTAAATAAACTAACAATTCAGATTATATATAAATTTCATTCTCTTTAAAAATAATGTCTGAGTAATTAAATCTTTAAATAAACTCACTACTCCTTCCTCAAATACTCACGAACTGTAATTCTTCATTAAATCCTTACTTATAGTAACAGTATAAACTTTTATAAAAATATCAATATTTGTAAAATACTTTGCTATATTTAGCATAATAAAGTGAACTATATGCCAAAACAATAAAAATGATCTCTCAAAAAAAAACAATAAAAATTAAAAAAACTATTCATAACTACTTATATATTGTCATCGCTCTACTCATAATCATTAATATTTAGATATTAAATATTTCTTTGAATTAGTTCAGTGTATACAATAAATATAGTAAAGAATTGTCTTAAATATTTTTAAAATCAAATTGATTATTAAATTGATAAATTGGTTGATTTTAGTTTGATTAATTTAATAGATATAATTTAATAAAATATTTAAAAAATTAAGAAAAATATTTTGAAATAAAAAAGTATAATATAATAAATTAATAAACTATATTTATATATTTAAAATCTAAATAAAATAGTACAATTTTTTAAAAAAATTATATTTTCTTCAAAATGATATAATTTTAGATTAAATCAATTGAGTTTAATTTGTTAAATTATTTTTTAATTAATTAATTTTTAATACCTAAAATAATAATTCCAAGGAACAGCAGCCTAACAGCTAAAATAATATAGTTTGGTATGGATGCAAATGGGTAGCCACTCGTGTGGGTGGGTGGGTCGTGCCCCTCAAAAACATATGCTTGGTAGGGCGTTGGTATTGGTGTTTACCTTTGTTTCCTTCTGCTCTTTCTTGGCCTTTGGAGAAAACCAGAATCTGTTTGTCTGCTTCTGCTTGCCATAACCTTTCACTTTTTTCTTTTCAAAGCAAAACCGAAATAATATTAACTACAAAGGACCAAACTCTTATGCAGTGTTGGAAGGGAGAAAAATAAGGAAAAATTTTCATTTTACCCTATTTGAGAAATGAGAGAAAATAAGAATGAAAAAAATATGGTTTATTTCTCATCATTGATTTTCTCTCTAAAATGGAGCAAAAATATGAGAGATTTAAGAGATTTTTATGAAATTATAATTCTGCCCATTAAAAGAAAATAGAATAGGATTTTTGGGATTTTTTTTACTCTTTACAAATTTGTTCCCAAGATGAAACAAATATATTTGTGCTGCTGCATTATCCATGGAAAGAAGTAATAATTGTCTTTTTTTTTTTTGTACTAATTAGTCCTAAATTATTTCTATACTGAGTTTTCTTGATTCTTTCAGGTTCGAGTTTATCTTTATATTCATTCAAAAAAGATGGAAAGAATTCAATGGAAAATGGGGTGGAGAAATCATCAAACGAACAACCACAAATATGTTTCCTGCACAACCTGTTGTTGGGTCAATGGGAGAATCGTATGAATCGTGGCCTTTTCCACTATGATGTAACTACTTGTTAATGAAATTTTATTGTTTAAAATAAATTTATAATGAATTGAAATTATTTTATTGTTTAAATTTAAAATAAACATAAAGTGAATTTTAATTATAAAATTAGTAAAATCATTTTATCTAAAATTTTTAATTAAATTTAATTCTCTCAAAATCTTATGCCTTTTTACTTTAGTGCCTTTTTATTTGACATTTTCTAATTATTGTTTAATGATTGAATATTAAAATATTGAAAAATAATGTTTCATAAATGTTAGCATTTAACGTATAATTTAAAAACTAATGTTTAATATTTAAAATATATAAC
Source organism: Omphalea diandra (assembly GCA_949677035.1). Classification (NCBI taxonomy): domain Eukaryota; kingdom Viridiplantae; phylum Streptophyta; class Magnoliopsida; order Malpighiales; family Euphorbiaceae; genus Omphalea; species Omphalea diandra. Next base: position 21,449 of record CATIWR010151948.1, read on the forward strand.
TGAATATATAAATCTATTTTTTTTAACATTTCAAATATAAAAATCTAATGTTAGATTTTTTTTAGTATTAACATTATATTTATCATTATATAAATTTTGATTTCATATAAAATCAATTAAAATATAAACTAATTATCTTTTTTTTATCATTATACAATACAATTATATATCCAATTATTTTATTGAATTAAGGGTAAAATAGAAAATATATCAAATAATATTTTTCTTTTCTTCCATATTTTACTTTCTAAATAAGGGAAAATAAAAATATTTTTCTTTTCCTCCCTTTTATCTAAATATAAGAAAGAAAAATAAATTTTATTTTTTCTCTTTCTTTTATTTCCTCTCTACATGATTTCTCAAACATAGAATCAAGCCATCACCACCTCCACCACTCTTCTTTGCCCCTTTCTGCTTACCATAACCTTTCACTTTTTTTTTTTCAAAGCAAAACCGAAATAATATCAACTACAAAGGACCCAATTCTTAAGCCATCACCACCTCCACCTCTCGCCTTTGCCCCTTTCTTTCTTGCTTCCTTTCTTGCTCCCTCTACTATGAATACTGCTACTACCCTAAAAGGCCTTCCTTTAAGTTATTACCTTGTTTCACTTTTTTTTTAATTAAAGAATCTTTCATTAATAAATAGTAATAAGTGCAATTTATAATAAATAAAGTAAACTCCGTTGTGTTTAAAAAATATATATTTAGTAATAAGTGCAATTTATAATAAATAAAGTAAACTCCGTTGTGTTTAAAAAATATATATTTTAAATCTTGTTATAAATTTTTTTTTTTTTTTGAATTTCATTGATCATAAACGATTATATATAATCATTTTGTTGTGTTAGACACATCGACAAAAAATATATTCTACTTAGCGGCGATATTAAACCACAAGTCGACTTCATTGTCATTTTATGAGTTTTTAAACGAGTTAAATCTTTTAAATATTGAACTCAAACTCCTCTTAACTGTTATGACAAAAGACAAACAAACTTTCATAAAAGAAGACAAACAAACTCTTATCAAGATAGATAAAACAAAAGACACATAACATTTCAACAACAAAATTAATAAATTAAGAAAAATAAATATAAAATAAAATCCTAAATTGAATTTCAACTAAATGAATTCATTTTCTTTATCGGAAGACCTTGATTTATCTCCAGATATTAAAATCTTAACAGTTATAAAATCTTTCTTCATATATTTTTGATTTGTCATATGTTTTCTCAAGTTAATTATTAAAAAAATATAAAAGATTTTACTATCAAAATCTACAAATTTTGACCAACTTATACCAGTAAAATGAAAATATAATTTAGTTATTTGTTGTGATTAAAAAAAACTACAAAGGAAAAAAAAGAAAAAAAAAGTAAAAAGCGAAAAGATATAATTGGCTAAAGCAAGTCGACAGTAGTTAAAGAAAAAATTAAAGATAAATGTTTATAGGCTGTCTAAGATTTTCCTACCTTGCTTCACTTTATTTTCATGTGAAATACGTTTTTTTTATTCTTCTACATTTTTGTATGTGTATGGCATTCACATCCAACTAATAAGATTTTATTATTAATAATGAAATAAAAATTAAAATATGTGAAAGCCTTTTTTTTTTTTTTTGTCTAGACTACTTGGCATCTAAAGTCATATTAGACTTCAACTAATTTGTATTCAAGCTAGATTAGATATCAAACGGGAGAAAACTTTTTCAATATTAATTTTCTTTATTCACGATATTTGAATTTAAAACCTTACTTAAAAAGAATTAAATTTCTCACTACTTAGACCAATTAACATTGGTTATAAACTTTTTTTTTTAATATTGAAGAAGAAATTTTTGAATTTGATATTCATTTTTTAATAATTTTACGTTACTAGGAGACTAAAATGGCAGTTAAAATGTGAAAGCTGTTAAAAAATTGGATGTGGCACATGCAAAGTGTCCAAACCTATAGTATCAAAAAAACATTTAATGCTGTTTCCTACTCGGCTGGTCAATAAAATTAATTGTACGCTACATTTTTTATCTAGCAAAAAAAAAAAAAAAAAGGGCATAACACTATTTTAAGGATGAACTCTTGAATTGTAATTAAAAAAAAAAACCAAGTACTTGTCTGGTTTTCAACAATCAAATAGAATTATAATTCACCCAATTGATTCACAAATGTGATAAAAGCACTTAATCTTATAGATTTTGAGTGGTGACTCACCTCAATCTCATTTCTTTTACCAACTTTTGATTGATTTTTGTGTTACTTTATCTGGCATACTTTATGTTACTTTATTTTGCATACTTTACTATTATTATTATAGCTAAATCAACCAAAGATGAACAATTATTCTTTTCTGGTATTCTGAGTCTCTTTGACTGTTGAAATGATTGCTCCACTTTTATGCCGTTCAAAAAAAATTTCCTAATTATTGGCCCCACAAATTAATTAACCATAATTTACTATCATAAATTTAAGACAGGGCCTACATGTGTGCCATTCTGGACCCACGAAATAGATGAATCCTACACATTTGATGGGTCATTGGATGGATGATGCAACAAACCATTTTGATTATACAGTTGTGAATATGAACATATTTCATGTCCTCTTCTTGTGAATGTATAGACATCTCTTAATTGTATTGAACCTAATGAAGATAGATTGGGCTCCTTTTTCCATTACTTTCCCTCCTTCCCATCCATGTGGTGGTGGTGGAGGAAGTCCCGTAACCATGGAAACTGGTAATCTGGAATTTTAGTTATTTGTACGAATATTTTATTTTATTTCACAAAAATTCCAATTTCCATTGAAACTACATTTTCATTAAAATTTGTTGACAAGCTTCAACACAACTTATAAATAATACAAAATATAAAAATATGACTAAAACGATAGCATTATCTTTTTTTTTTTAAATAGTTGATATAAAAAATATTATTAAGTTAAATCACGTTCGATATACAACACCATTACGCTTTCGTCAAATAACACGCTGAGTTGTAATTTTTTTCAATAATATATTTAAAAAAATTATTATTTATAAGTAGTAGTATTAAAAATTGAAATCAATAAATAATGTGCAATTGGGTATTATATAAAAAGAAAATCCTTTTAAGACTATCTATTACAGAAGCAAAAGAAAAAGAGAGAGTAATACGTAATACAAAGTGAGGCAGCTACGAAACTGCTTCACGTGAAAACTACTCATACAATACACTCTTACTTACACATAAACAGGCAACGAAACTGCATGAGTGAGTATCTGTTGTTGAAAAAGCAATGATGGGCTTTGCTTCTTTGACCATGCAAGAGATGCATATCATTGCACAATTTCTAGGAGACACCATAACTATTTGTTGGCAAATTCTTTAATCATTCTAAAATATTCATAAATAAATTTTTTTTTTCACACAAAAGTATGTAAAAGTTATTTATAAATATAAAAAGTGAATTTCATATATTTATAAGAGAGAACATTTATTTTTATATGTTTAAAATTATTATACAATTTATTTCATTCATTGCTTTGTCGTTGCTTTCTAATTTTTCGAAATTGTATTTGTTTACGTCGTTAAATTACTAAATTGTTATGGTATAAACATGAACTGACGACTCTTTTAAAAAGTTAGCTTTTGGAAAAGAATGATATTAAAAACGAAATATTTGTATTAATGATAATAAATTTGTGTGTATATATATTATTATATTATGATATAATAATATATAATTCTGTTCATGTTTTTCATTTATTTATAATAAGAAATTCAAACTTAAATTTTTTGTGTAATAAAAAAAGATAATTAGTTGGAATATACTGGCAAAAGCATATTATTCTATATTTCATTGATAAAAAAAATAATAAAAAGGTCAAATAATTGTGAAATTTCATTTTGAAGCTGGGAATAATAAATGATGATTACATTGGATGTCCTTCTCAATGAAACAGGAAAATAGATAACAAGTGTCGTTACCCATCATATTACATTAACCATAAAAGGTGAAAAAAGGAAGAAGAAAATCACTGAGAGAGATTTGGTTTCCCATTCCCCGATTCTCGGCAACAGAAAATGAATCCACGGACAGAAATCAATTCCTCTATAAAAGTAAAAAAAAAAGAAATATATCTCTATAATTATTTAAAGATAACATAATTTTTTATTTATATAATAATATTTATTAAATACAATCCTTAATATATGTACAAAAATTTTAAACAACATCTATTATAAAATGAAGAAAGTAATTTATCTATAATTTATATTAATTTAAATTTGATTATTAAAAACAAATATACCTCAGAAAAATATTTTTAAATATATTACAAAAATGTGCTTTTCATATTAATCGCAAACTGATTTAAAAATATTACTATTATAAAATTAATGAAAATTAATAGTTGCGATGTACGAAAACTCTTAGGGGATGTATTTTCGTATTTAAAAAATATTTCATTCTAGAAAATTCATTGAAATTTATCTGAAATATTTCAGATATATTTCTATAATTTTGAAAATTTAAGAAATTTGTTCATTTTATACTATTCATTTTGGTTATAAAATTTATAAATAATTCATATTTATTTTATAAATATTTAATTAATTATTATAATATCATTTATTCTTATATAATTAATATTAATTCAAATAATTATTTTTAATATTATTTTTTATATAATCTTATAATTAATTATTTCAATATTTATTATATATAAAAAATATTTATAAATATATCTTTATATTTTTTATATTTCAGCATTTTTCATTTTTATACTATCTAGACTAATACTAGTATTAATAAATATTTTAAAATAATAGTAATAAAATAATATAAAACGATTCCTTTTTTTGCTTTATTCATTGGCCGCAGCTCGTGCATGAGTTTTGTCGGTTCATGAAAAACCGTTTGGCTTTGTTGTCGTTTAGTTCTTTTGGTGACGTCAAGGAGGGGAGCGTTACTCGTGCGGGTGGAAGTTCACCGAACACGTGGACGGTGGAGATGGGAGTTTGTTGTTAACGATATGAGAAAAAGAAAGTCTCGTCCAGCATGCATCTGCAGCGAAATCCGTGAGGATATTTAAAAGTGGGGTCCGCCTGCTTCTTGTTTTTTTGAATTCAACACTCACGTGTTTGAGTTTTTTTTTCTTTTTTTTTTTTCATATCCATAAAATTCTTTTCTTTTTTTTTCTTTTTTCTTTAAGAAAAAAAACAAAATCACTGCCCACTCTTTTTAATTCAGTTTTAGGCAAAAACGTATGGAATTTTACGGATGTTATATTACTATAATATTAAATATTTATTTTTCTTGAAAATCTTTAATTTTTTTAATTTTTTGTTTTTATTATATTAAAGTTTTTAATAATTAAAAATTAAAAAAATTAATGACAAACTCATGAACAACAGTTTCAAAACTTGATAAAAATGATATTATTTTTCACAACTAAAATGATTAGAAATATATTAATTTTATGAGTCTGAATTTTTTTTAAAAAGTTTATCTCTTATACAGTATTTTTAAAAGATAATATAATAATCTAGTGATTTTTAAACTTTATCAAAAAAATTTCTTATTTAATTTATAATTGTTATAACATAAATCTTAATAATAAAAAAAAGAGAAGTTCGAAACTCAAATCAAAATACATAAATTTAATAATTTAATCACTCAGAATTCTGAATTTATAATAAATCAATTTTTTTTTCTCTTTTTTAAGGAGTAGTTAGATGAACTGTTAGGTTACATAATCCTCGTTTTTCTTTTTTAATTATTATCATGAATTTTTTTTTTTTTTCATAAGCTTACATATGGTCTTATGATTTTAAAGAAAGAAAACTTTCAAAGGCATTAATTGGTTAGGTATTGTTGTCTAGTGCAGACCACAAAAGAAAGGACACTAAAGGCAGCCTTTGTTGAATTGAAACATGGAAAAGTATAGTGTTTACTACTTTAATTTTTTGGTCTCTTTTTATTTTTTTGGTTCTGAAAGGAATATTATTACTTGGGTTAGCTGGCTGCTCAAACAAACACCTAGTTTCTATCACCCAAACCCAACTCATCAAACACAGCTTGCAATTTTAAGTTCATAGCCATCAGCCAGGCAAAAACTTTGTTTCCTCCTTCATAAGCTTATTCTGCCATTAGTTGTTATTAACAAAGAAGAGTCTAGATAAGATCTTTAACAATTAAGTATAGTTCAAATTTTCATTAAGAGTTTGATATAATTTGATGATTGAATATCATTTCACGTCATACATATAACATTCGACACTCATTATTTCTGTTTTCTTAGTTTTTCTAAATGAATATTAATATTAAATTAAATTTCAAATAAATTGCTTTTCTACTACTTGGGTTATTTATCAATTGAGTGGGTTAGTGTTTGTATATATTATCAAACTATTGTTGACTAATATGACTATTAGATAGCTATATCTAGAAGTTTTAGGTGGTTAAGGTTTTAAGTGAATAATTGAGTTGTTACATAATTATAATAGTTTATTAATTAATTCAAACAGCAATAGACACAAAGCAAACAATTGTAACCAAATCATTCTTATCCCTTTAATGGAATAATTTATGTTATTGATGCCAACTGATGAAAGAAGCGTCGTCACACATAAAAACATTGTCTTTATGTTATATAACCATTTAAGTAATTAATTAACATATCATTGTTTAAGCAAACGAATCCTATGCCAATTGCGGAATTAACTATACCCATTTCTTCTTACTTAAGAAACTCTATTTGTTTGCTTATTAAAGCATCCAAAAAAAAGAAAGCAATATGAACCAAATTATATGCTACTACCCCTTTATTCATGTTACAATTATGGATATGAATCAATGTTTTGGGATGTGAAAGACAATCATTTTCTTTGAAGAATTAATATCTTTGCTTATTGACAAATTATTGCAGAGTTATGTTAATATTCTTACAAGACACAACAAAACCTAAAGATTTATAGACAACCATCTTAAAGCCTCCCTTAAGAAATTTTTTTTAAACTAATTTAAAAAAGTAAAATTAAGACAATTAAAAAGAGAGAGAGAGAGAGAGAGAGAGAGAAAGAGATTTAAATACACTTTTTTGTGCAACTAACAAATAAAATATCATTGTTGGAAGCAATTACCCTAACACTCATTCACACAAATATGTCTAAAATTTAAAATTAGTTAACTATCAATATTAACTATATCTTATATATAATTTATTATGAAAATAAAATAGAATAATAATCATTTATACACAAATTTATTCAATTATCATTATTAAACCAATTATATATTTGTATTTATTATTATTTGATCTAAGCTAATTTTGAATTGAATTTGAGGCTAATTTAATTTTTCTCCCTTTATCCCTTCCATCTTCGAATTTAATTTGAAAGAATAAATTCAATTTATATAGAGTAACACAAAATTATTAGTTTTCAAGATAGGATTGCAACTCTCTAAACTTTGCATACAACTTATATATTCAACAATTACCTACCATCAATAATGCAACTAAAATTTGTTAAATAATCTCGTACTCATTTAAATATAATGCCAATAGAGTTATATATAAATGATTAAAATTTATAAATTTATTATTTTAAAATTCTAAATTTAATATGATGTCAACTAAAGGAGTGCATTTTTACCGTCTCATGCAAGTGTTTAGGCCATAGATTTCTACACCCTTTTTTTTTCACACTTTTTTTGTGGGTCGTTATCTTCTTTTGTCCTACCCAATCTTTCTTTGTCGACCCATCTGTTTTCATTTCCGGCTGATGGCTGACCCTAATTTTGTTGCATGCGTACGTGCTTTTGACACTTGAGAGACCAAACCTAACAAACTTACAATTCTGTATCACTTGAGAGGCATTGGTGGAATTGTTATGTACACTTAACCAAACCCACCAAATTGTAATCATGCCCATATACTATAAGCTTTTTTTTGTTTTAAAGACAAAATCTTGAGGTTCTACTTTTTTCCCTCTCTCTCTCTTGGGCACTACTTGCAATCAATTGCATGCACATATTACATGTATGAGAAATCGTTTTCTGAAACTTAATTAGTATATGCTATTTGCCGACTATTTAAACATGAACTCTTGCCGACTGGACTCACATTACATATGTTTGATTAAAAAGTTTTATATCTACTTTATTATGTTGTATATAGTTTAATTAAAATCCTTTATCTTCATTTATAATACACATTTTTTAAGCTTTTTCCCAAATAAAAATTTATTTACAAAGAAATTTTAGAAGATGAAATAATTTTTGGAACATATTTTGACTATTTGTTCAAGTAGTTATCATAATTTCTTTAATAAAAAAATTTATTACTCCACTTAATGTGTAGCACACAGTCAGTTCTTAAAAATTATGAAAAATAAAATTTAAGAATATTGATGGATTTTTAAAGGAATAGTATATAAAATTTTTTTTAAAAAAAATGTCCCTAGACCACCATATATTCATAGTGCATTTAATCCAAATGAATGGATGATGTGCTGTACAATTAAAAAAAAAAAGAAGTAAATGTTCCCTGTTAGTTGTTCTACTAACCTAGGACAGCCAGACAGTTAAAAGTAGATGTAACCAAAATTGTCTAAATATGGAGTTAGTGAGAAAATTACTGTACGAAAGTTAAATTATATTACTGAGAAAATTACTGTATGAAAGATAAATTATATAGCAGCAAATATCGATGTTAAGATAACGAAAATATCTTTGCTAGCTCACATGCACCAAATTTCCAGCTAATCCAACAAAAATTGCCACCTAATAACCCAATAATTTTTTTTTCCCATTATTCCCTCGTTGGAGCACAAAGAATCAACTATGGAGAATAGATTAATACTACTGATTTCTGTCATTTAGATCACTATTGTCAAAATCTCTAATTTCATTTGCAAGAATCTCAAATACCCACCGAGCTAGTTACCTATTCAAAAGTAATGCATGATGTATTAATTAATTTACATAGTTCCAAGAATCATTTTGGACATTATAAGACATTGAAAATTATTAGGTTGGAGCTAGAGATAAGTATATTTCCCATAATCCAAATGGAGGGACTCCTAGCACGAGGGGAGGGGAGGGGAGCGTACATAACTAAGTATGATTCTCTTTACTACAAAAACAAAATTATTTTTGAGTTGCAAACCTAATGTGTATATATGTACTCTTTAATTATAGTTGTTATAGTTTATAGTAACAAAAAATAATGAAGTTGGTCACTATCATGGGTAGTTATACTTGGAAATGGGAATCAAATTGCTATTTGATGTCCCCCATAGAATAATACCATTAGGGCATGCATATATTTACATGCACTTGAATCATGGCCCTAAGCTTTTAAAACAATGAAACAAAATAAATTCCATATATTGCTTGGTGGACCCCTCATGGAGAGGGGGATGACCTAATTTCATCATTTTGTGGGGTCGAATTCAAAAAGCTTTTTTGAAAGGAAAATACTTTGAATAAGTCACTATCACTTGGACTCTGATTAGATTTTGCCACATTCATGCATCCTTTTATCAATAATTTCTCACCATATCTATATTTCCTACTTAATAACAAAAATAAAATAAATATATATTTGTTTATATATTATTGTCTTACAATGCAACATTATCTATAGTATGTTCTGTATAATTTAAAAATAATTATCTTTTATTGTGTCTCGATTATATGATTAATTAATGAAATTGAAATTTTCTAGAGTTTTAATCCCTTTAATTATTACTTTGTTGATAATGATATTATCATTGGGTTAGTGGATCAGCCACAGACTTCATGACCCAAGTTAGATTTGGGCCCAAAAGAAGTTAACCCCTAATAAAGTGGGTGCCACCAAGGGTACTTAAGATGAAGGCCCAATGAGAGCAACATCCAACAATTTGTGCACAAATTTTGGATGAATTTCTCATTGGAATATTTGAAATGCGCATCTTGTTCTTAATAATCGTGTGCCCTAACTGTTCTCAGCGTTATTGGGTTGAATCTCACTAAAAATAATTTTCACAATTTAAAAATTTTAAAGAATTCTGCAAACCAAAAGGATGAGAAAATGGTAAGTGTGAGTGTTAGTGACGCATTGTGAGATCAGTGGAGATTTGTCTTAATTTTGTCCAAAAAGGAACATCATGAGCAGCCTTTGTTGAAAATAAAGAGGACTTTAGGGTATCAAATATTTGTTACTTTAATTGATAATAGGCTGTCTAACTGAGGCAATGAGTGCTAAGAAAATTGACAAATTTTGCCAAACATCAAGTTCATTTTTTTTTTATTATTATTTAAATCTTGGGTAACATTATTAAGTTATTAATAAAAAGCAAGTTATTGACTATAGTATGTAGAATTTTACATGTTATTAATTCATGATATCCTACTTTAGGAAAACAGAACAACAACATAGTATTTAATAACCACCAAGGAATGACCATGAAACATTCATTTTGGCTCTTGGTTTTCTTTGCATAAACATACAAGTTACATATACCTATTTAGTGGATAGTGAATAATTTGGGGTCAAGTAGTGTTCTTGTTGCACCTATGGTGATGTGTTTTCTTAAAGATGACTAAGATTGGATTTGCAAACGGAATTTTTCAAAAAAAAAAAAAGAAGAAAAATATTATTTTAATTTTAAATAAAATTTAAATATTTTTAAATAATTTAAATTAGATTAATTGGATTTATCTGTGAATCATCAAATCATGTCAATTTCATATCAAATTTTTTTAGGATTTTTAAGTTGAGTCAACAATTATTAGGATTTTTCACTGCCAAAATAAACTAATTGATTTGATTCAATTCTATTAACCTTGAAATTTGATTTAGTTGGATTTTTTTATTAAATATTTTAGTTAATTTAATTTAATTTGATTTTAAAAATCAAAATCGAATAAATTAAATCAACCAAACTAACTTAACTTTTATTAAAAAAATTTAAATAAATAATATAAATATAATTTTATATTATAAATAAATAAATAAATACAAATATATAAAACTAATACATAATAAGTTTTCTATCTATAAATAATTAAAATATATAATTTATATTAAAATTATTTTCAAAAAATCAATTTTCAACCTAAATTAAACTAATTGAACTGAATCAAATTCTATTTGATTGAGATCATAGAAAATTTTAATTCAATTTAATTTTATAAATTTAAAATTCAATTAATATAGTTTTGGTGAAAATCAAATTGAAACCGATCAATGGATTCCCAACAATTACCACATATAACTAAGAATATAGTTGGCATTGCCATTATAAAATCTTATTTTTTTTTTATACTATCATAATTTTTTAGATTTTAAAAATATTTGTATCTATATATGAAATAGTTATTAAAAAAATTTAAAGATTAACCTCTTTAATATCAAATTTTAGTTAAAATTCATATTAAAAACTCATAAATAATTTTAAAAATTATCATTTAATTTCTTACTGCAAAATCAGTTACTCATAATCACAATACTAAACTCACCCAAAGATTTCATTTGCTAATTTGAGATTTTGGTGAAAACTGACCAAAATCAACAAATGAATACTCCTTAACAATTTCCAAATCTAACTATGAGAATTACCATATCTAACTAAGAGGAGGCTTGCACTGTAATTATAAAAATTTGATTTTGTTTGTTAAATTATCATATTTTCTAAATATTAAAAATACTTTTATCTTTACGTCAAAATAGTTATTTAATAATTATTGAAAAGTTTTTAAATATTACTTAGAACAACACTCTCTAAAATTCTAGTCGTCTTCTATATTCATATTTCTCTCAAAAAACCTTTTTTGTTCATCCTGTATCGTCGACTAAATAGCTGAAAATAATTTATAATCTCATTATTTTCTTTACTATTTTATTTATTTTCCATTTCAATAAATACAAATTTGTATTTGTTTTTATAGATTTTTTTAGTTTTGTTTGTTTTCTTTACTATTTTATCTATTTTCCATTTCAATAAATACATATCTATATTTATTTTTATAGATTTTTTTTGTTTTGTTTGTTTCTTTTGTAAATCTAATGATAATTTTTAATTTTTCTATTCATGAAAATGTGTTTTCTTTTATATACAATTTATTATTATTCATTTATAAGATTTGGTTATAATATTATTGAAGTGATCGATCTGTTTTTTTTTATAGTAATTCAATTTGACTCATTTGAAAATAAAAATATCAAATTGTGACTTAATATAGTCACCGAGTGGAGCATACTTTTTGTTGTTGTGCAAAGTTAAATACTCTTTCAATATAGTTGTGTTTTTACAACAGAAAATCATCACTCTTCGAATTATATTTAATATATTTAGTATTAATATAATTTGTTATGAATTGTAAGTTTTAATTTTTTATATGTATTGGTAATCTTATATTTAACATTTCATAAATGAAAATTATTCTTTTCTATCTTAAAAAAATTTAAACATTAATATTTGTAAATCAACTTTTTACTTATAAAATTCATATTAAAAAATTTATAATCAATTAAAAACTAGTTCTTTAATTTTTTTATTTTTTTTACTTTAAAATGAGCTACTCGAAATAACAATACCAAACTCACCCAGAGATTTCAGTTGCTAATTAAGTTAAATGTAAGATTCATTTTTTCATGATAGGTAAGGTGCGCACTTTTATTTGCATTGCTCCATCTTTTTTTACGTTTTTCTTTGGACCAACATAGAAAGAGTGAAAGTAGAAGCAGCATTTTCTAAAGGAGCAGTTGAAGATATAATTAAGTAGTGAGTTCAAAGTCATTGAGTAATGGCAAGTGAATAAATTTAACCAGGCAGTCATTATGGACTCTCTCTTTTTGCTTTTTTACCAACGATTATTGGGTTCAAATCAAACGCTTAAATCATTATTAATGCCACTTTAAACAAGCAATAATTGAAACCGACCTACTTTGAGATGTTTTTATTAAATATTCAAATAATTTTGAATAAATAAATTAAGTGTGAGTTTTAAATATATCATAGTTTTATTTTTATAAATAAAGTGCATAAATTTTATTTTTTAAATTTTTTTCATCTAAATTCATATGTCTCAACTTTTTAATTAGTCTAATTATATTTAAAATTAATTTTTATTTTAACTAGGAAAATATTTTTCAAACTATTTAAGTTTTTTTTATCAAGATGTGTTTTTTTTCAAATAATATAAAAATTAATTTTCATATTTTTGTTATAATAAAATAATTTATAGACTAAAAATTTTGATTCATTTCATTTTTAAAAAAAGATAAAATTAATTTCATTATTTGATAAATTGTCAAATTATTTTGTTAATATAAAATAAGAAAATTAGTGTTTTTATAATTTGGCAAAAAAAAATTAGACCTAACGAGTATAAAATTAAAAGTATAATTTGAATTAATTTTGAATATAATTAAACCAATTATAAAAATTGAGGGAGTTAGAATCTGATCAGGTGATAGATTTCAAAAAAAAGAAAAATTTAAACATTTTGTTAATAATAAATAAAAATTGAGATATATTTTAAAATTGTAACTGATTATGAACATTTTTTATAATTTATTATTAATTTATATATTTTATTCATCAACTTAACTCAAAATTAGAAAATTTAAAATTTTAATTTTCAAATATAAAATGATATAATTTAAATGATTTAAATTTAAATTAAAATAATATTTTAGTTGTTTTAAAATTATAAGTAACTTAATACGATTTAATCCAAAACTTACTAACATTTTGAAAATGATTTAAAATTTCTTATGCGTATTGATTTTATAATCTAATTCAATTTATTCGTAATTTAGAATAGCTTAATTTAAATCTATAAAAATAATATGACTTAAAATTAACTTAATTCAAAGTTTATCCAGCTCTAACCCTCCTAATCCCATCTATTACAACGTTTAATATCGTAGCTAGTTTATCCTTCAAAAGAAAATAAAAGGGCAGCTGTTCTTTTTCCTCCTCTCAATTCTTCATTCCATTGATTTAGTAAAATCAAATTTTAATCTTTTGAGCTTTGAATAAAAATTTCAATTTTTTCTCATGAAATATTCCACCATTACAACAACTTCTTAGCCTTTTTTTTAATAAAAATGTTGTCAGTAACAAATAATCATATGGTATTCAAAAAATTATAATTTATTATATCAATATAAAATTAATCTACAATACAATTAAAAATGAAAAAATATCATTAATTGTAGTCACAAATAACATTTAAAACTAAGATTACTATAATCAAAATTAACTTGAAATATATTCTATATATAACGTAACATCACATCGCATGGAAAGAAATTATCTCCTCGATAACTAAATAATTAAATGGTGTTTTAGTTAAGTAGTCCCAATCAAAAATTACTGTTTGTCTAGCAAGGCAAAGATGTCCAACTGGCAATTTTAACATAGGTGAAGTGACCCAGTGATTAAAGCCGTATTGAGAGCTGAGCTAGCAAACGCTTTAAACCCAAATAGCTTCTTGTTGATGATAAAAATGTGACTTATTATTTTTAAAATTAAACATACCACCGCAAGAGAAAAGTATATGATAAGTTAGTTTGATACTTTCAGCTTTTGGAAACAGTAATAAGAATTAAAAGTACATTTCTTTTCTCATATATGAAAACAACTTGTTTTTTATTATTTTGAGCCGCCACTAATATGTTTTATCGACGTCAAACTCTCTTTCTCTTTATTTTTTATTTTATTTAATAATATGAATTATTTTTGTTCTATTTACTTTTTTTTTTGTTTTATCACTAATTTGAAAGTTTTTATTTTAGTGTTATTATTTTGATTTTTTTGTGAGAGTTTTATCTCTTTTTTTGAGAATTTTAGTGATTTGAAATCAATTATTTAATAATATATGATAATATATTATTGGACACCATCTTTCAAATATATTTTGGTATATTATATAAATTTCAGTCCATATCGCGCTATAGTATTATATCTGATGAAAATATCTATAATAGATAAAAATACAAAGTTATCGAAGAAGATTTATGGTGAAAATAAAATTATAATTTCAGAGTTGAATCAATGTATAGGTATTAGTTGTGTTGAAAATCGAGTTCATATTGATATTCTAGATCATAAAATTATTCTTGTGCTACAACACCATATCTGATGAGAATCTCTATAATTAATAAAAATATAAAGTTATCGAAGGAAATTTGCAGTGAAAATAGAACCATGATTTTGGAGTTGAGTCAATGTATAAATAGTTGTGTTGAGAATTGAGTTCATATTAATACTTTAAATCATAAGATTATTTTTTTTATAGATATCGTATAACTATTTATAAATGAAAATATATTCTATCATTCTAAAAAAAAATAAAAAGGTTGCCCCATTTGATGAGTTTGCGTGAAATTGATATGATATGAATCACCATACCTCTAACACTCAAGCATGTGCATGCCACACTCAGTCCTACTATATCTTTTTGGTTGGAGAAAGTTTGATTATCATATATTCATCCATATTAAAGATCCTTAATCCAACCCAAAAACTTCAAATTAAGCAATTAATAATTGAACTTCACTATCACACTCCTATTCCCTATTCATCCCTATGTAGCAATCAACAAACGTATTAGTCTTAAGAATAGAACCTAAGATTAAAACTTTAGTCTTTCTCATTTTTTTTTCTTTGAAAACGAGCTCTTTTTTTTAATAAAATCAATTATTTTACCACATTTATTAGTTTTTATTTTATTTTATCTCAGCTTTTGAGAGTTGTTGTCTTAAATTTGTTATTTTGTCTCTCTTAATAAGAGTTTTTCTCTTTTTTTTTTTTAGAGTTTTACTAATTTATGATTGATTGTTTAGTACTATACGATGATATATTATTGGATATCATCTTTCAAATTTGATTTAGCATAAAATATGAATTTCAGTTCAAATTATGTTATAATATCATATCTGATGAAATCTTCATAATTAATAACAATGCAGAATTATCAAAGAGATTCATAATAAAAATAAAATCATGATTTTGAAACTAATCCAATGTATAATTATTAATAGTGTTAAAGATTAAGTTTATATTGATACTCTAAATTATAAAATTATTTGTAGATGTTAAATGACTAATTATAAATGAAATTTTATATTATTCTGAAAAAAATATCATCCTATGTATGCCAAAATCAAACAACAATAATAATAATAATATTGAAGGAGACGAAAGGAGGCCAAAACTTCCCTGAGGTCCCTCTGCTTGTAGTCCTCTCTTTATAATCTTATCAATTCCATTAATCACATCATTTACTAGCATTAATTGATTACGATGGTGATAGAATAACGGTTCCATAGTCCTATCTTTTTTTTTTTTTTTTAAGTTTATGTGATAAATAATTCATAATATTTATTTTCTCTCTCTTTATATATTGAAATCAGTTGAAATATATTTTTTTATATTAAGCTTAATGAATTTATGAAAAATTATTCTTCTTAATGAATTATTCTTACTATAAGAGCATTTTTTTTAAGTAAAGAGTGAAATTTAATAAGTTATTTATTATAAGAGATCGCCCTATTTATTTAACTTTAACACGAAAAAATTAAATTCTACCAATATTAATTATGCACCAATTGATCAATGATTAATGAACTAAAGAAAGATTTTCTTTAATTTGGAAAACAAAGCTTGCCGTAGTATGATGCTAAGTGTCCCACCAAATATTCGTTTGTCTGCCATTTCTTTTTCCTCACATAAGTAATATTACTGGAAGTAATATTCATGTTTGCTGCATCCACGAGCAATTTCATTAAATTAAGGATATACAATTATGGATAATCTTTTTATATAGTGTAATTTAATTAATTTTGTTCACTACACAACTTATACTAAATTAATGTTTACTGTCATACATTATGAGCAGTAACAACACTAATAATAAAAATCACAATAGTAAAAAGGTCAAATCACATTAAAATTTTTAAAAAATTACTTTTTTTTTATTATATCTAAACTTTTAAAAATAAGTAATATCTAAAATTGATTAAATTGTTAAAGAGAGTTTACAAGAAATTTATTTTATTTATTAAAATTATTGTCATTTTTATTTTAAATATATATATATATTTCATTATAAAACTCATAATTAGATAAAATTTTAAAAAATATAAGAATAATATTTTAATTTATAAATTATAAATGATTTTAAAAATGACTTTTAAAAAATTTTAATTGATTTTAGATCTCACGTCATACAAATTTAAATTATTTTGAGTGTAACGGACTATTTCGAGAGATTTGAACACAACGATTAAAAAAAATGGAGAAATTTGATTTTTTTTTTTTTTTTGTTGTTAAGCCGTAATAAAAATAAAATGGCATAAAACTCATTGTGGAAAAAAAAAGAAAAAAGTATGTTACCATGTTATTGATTCTTTGTTATAGTTGGGTTCGATAACACTTTCCTCATTGCCCATCCTAATTTGGGTCAGGTTGGGTTCGATAACAAGCGGATTAGGGTTTTCTTTAAAAAAAATTTACTCATTTTTTAGTTTTTTTTTAAATATGTATTTTCTCATTTTATATTTTATATATATTTACATAGAATTATAATTATATTTAATATGTTTATATAATATATAATTAAAAAATAAAAATACATTATATTTAATCAAATTAAATTCTAGATAGATTTTATAAATTCTGAATCCAATCCAATTATGTAAATATGAAAGATAATACATGGCCAATCTGAGTCAAATTAGACAAATACTCCAAAAGTCTGGATGAAATCAACGTCTTTAATTTGGAGGATTGGAAACAATAACCCTGAAATTCTTGTAATTACAGCTATAACTTTGATAACTATGTGAATTAGTAACTATATATGCTTCTTTTTTTTTCCACGTCATTAGTAAGCAATGTTATTAAAATAAGATTTGAAATCAAATTGATCAGTTAATTAGTTTTCGATTTAGTCAGTTCAATCAATCTAATTTAATAAGATAATTTTTCATTTTTTTAAAAGAAACATACAAGTAGGTTTCAAACGAAGTTTTACTTATCATATTATATATTTTTTTAATTTTTTAAATATCATTCAAATTAAATTAAATTATTAATTAATTTTTAATTTTATCAATTGACTAATTTGATTCAATTATGGAAAAACTGATAAATAATATAGTAAGTGAAGTCTTTCGTATTACTACCAATTTGTACACTGATATACTATGTAATAAAAAAAAAATTGAGCTAATAAGACCAAAATCATACCTAACAAATATTTATATTTTCATGATCATTCCTAGAAGGAACAAAGAGAATCAATTAGTGTAGGCTATTATCACATCAAACCTTACGTTATCAGAATATATTTATCACATTATTATATCCTAAATCTCATAGATTATGTGTGTGTGTGTGAATATTAAGCATATATTACAGTTTCTTTATGGGGTTAACGATAAATAAATTTTTAAAAAAATTGTTGGTTTCATAGATATTTCTTCTGATCATACATGTCGAAAGAATCAAACACCCAACCTTGTCTACTACTAGTACAAGATATCAATTGTAGGTTGGAGAGATGTTGTCGAGAAAATGTATGTACATTTCCCACAATCCAAACGGATGTGGACGTCGACATTGATGGACCTACAGTTAGTTAGCACAAGAGCTACGAGGATATCCACGTTACATTATTTGGATTTTGTTTTCTTTTTACAGTTTTACTTTTATGTTTTTGTTATTTATTTAAAGTAAGAAATAATTTTTAATATTCTCCTAAAAACACAATCAAAATTAATAATAGTAATGATAATTTTTTTACTCAATTTTAAAAATTTTATCTTAATTTAAAAAAAAATGATTTGAACTCGACTTAATTTGAAAAGAAATTTGCAATGATTAAAATTTAAAATTTTTGAATAAATCTAACCCGAATCTAATATGATTTTCAGATTGACCTAGATTGATGTGATTTTGATCGAAAATTTGATTTTAAAATTTTAAAATTATTTAAAATTAATTCAAAAAATCAAAATAATAATTTATTTATTAAACAATTAAAATTATGATTAATTCGATTCAAAATTTGAAAAATAATTTAAAAATAATCTTACTTTCTTTCCATGTTTTAGTTTAATAATTCGATCAATTAATAATTGAAAATATTCAAATTAACATGATACAACTCAATCCATTTATTACCTCTATTTGATACTATTATTGGGCTGATTTTCAATCACTTGCAGATGAACTATACTAAAAATAATATCATCAGCAAGTCGAAATAATTATCAAAATTCAATCTCAAAATTTGGAGCTAATCTACTTAGTTAGAAACTCTTATATCTAATTCAAAAACATAAGAATATTAATTGATCATATTTAAACACTATATTGCAAATTTTTATGTTTATAATTAATACTTATTAAGTATGTGATATTAGTTTCAATAATATTAATTAACAATAATAATAAGATTATTAAGTGAAGATAAATTTTAAAAAATCTAATATGGGAAAAATAAAATTTTATCAATTATAATAGAATATATATATATATATATGTGTGTGTGTGTGTGTGTGTGTGTCTGTGTCTGCGCGCGCGCGCGTCCGTGCGTGCGTGTGTTATAGATGAAAAAGAAAAGAAATTAATATTAACTTATATGTGGATTACAAACGTTTGAAATTTATAAAATTAAAATTAACTTATTAATTTCATGAATTTGTCTAATTTTCTGATTTGTATCAAAATATAAATATTTAATTTCAAACGAATCAAAATTTTTAAAAATAAAAATATTTATAATTTTTTTATTAAAATGAATTAAATTCTAAAAATATTATCTTATGTGTGAAACATTTTTTCTATATTATTGATTATGTATAACATAAAAGTAACTAGATTAAATATTTTATCATAAATATATACTTTAAAGATATTTAAAATTTATAAAATTAAAATTGATTTATTAATTCTATGAATTTATCAAACTCTCTCTCTCTCTATGTGTGTGTGTGTGTGTGTATATATATATATATATATATATATATATAAGGAAAAGAAATTAATATTAACCTATATGTATATTAAAAATGTTCAAAATTAAAATTAACTTATTAACTTTACGAATTTGTCTAATTTTCTTATTGTATCAAATTTTAAAACGAGTGTCTATATACATAAAATATAGCTAATAATGGGAAATAAAAATTATTAGTTATTGCAATCTATCTCATTTCATTCATTTTTAGGCTTAGGATAATAAGAAAAAGATTAAAAATCAAAAGAGAAGAGAAAGAGACACTACTATTAACTTCGTTGATTAGTTGTAAGATAATCTTTCATGATGAGAGTTAGGAATTTGTAAACAAAAAAAAAAAAAGAAAATAATTATTACAACTTAATTATAGATTTAAAGTTCATAAGTATATATTAAAATATTTTTAATTCAATGATACTTAATTTTTCTAAAATAAGAAATAAATCTATTAAATTAAGTTAAATTAATTTTATTAAATGTGACAAAATTTTCATATGAAATCTACATGTTTTGGTGTGATCCATGATGACTTTATATATTTTTAATTTATATCAAATCAAAATGAATCAATCGAAAATTTCAAAATTCAATTAATTCATTAAAAAATAATTTATTTTATTAAAATATAATTTGTTAAAATTTGATTCAAAATAATTAAATTTAAATTAGTAAAATATTTTTTAAGAAATAAGTTAAAATACTAAAATCTTTTGCTTTTTGATCTCATTTGAATTATTCACATTCTAAAATGAGTCCATCAATTTGTCTAAATGAAACAAAACATAAAATAATTTAAACTCAAAACTATCTATATCAAAATGACTCAATTCAAACCGTCCAACCAATCTTCTTTTCTCTCTAAATTTTACATGAACTTTTATGGGAAAAGTGTATATAACTTTAATCAGTATATGACCCTCTTGGAGAAATGTTTAAAAAGAAATGATGGGTTCGGAAAACAGCTAAATGGCAGGTCCTTAATTTTGTCATATACAATAAAACAATTTAATTTAATTATTGTTCTCTTAATATCAAAAGTTTCGGCTAAAAATTAATATATTTGAAATATACTATTTTTGGATTTATATATCAGATAAAATCACATCAATTCTCACCTTTTTTTATTTTTATGAAAGCAAAGTCGCCATCATGGTAGTTACTTGAAAGATGTTTGACTCTGATCTTTCCCGTAAGTAAGTATATATTCGTATTTACCAATCCAAATATATTTATCTACTTTATATTAAAAATCTTATAAAAAAATTTTCATAATAATATGCCGAATTCAAATTTTAAACAATAAGAGATGAGTACACTCCCAAATCTTGAGTCAACATCTGGTTCCTTATAATTTATAAATTTATTAAATTTTAGCCAAAAAAAAAAAAATATGATAGATTGAAAACCATGGAATTCCATGATTAAAATTAAGACTAGTCTTTTAGGGTTAGAGAAAAAAAGGTTTTGTTGGAAAAGATGAACAAGTCAACACAAAATTCCTTTTCCCTTCTTTAAGTTGGACTAGCACGTCACATACTTAGTGGCTCCCTTCTTTAAAGTGGAAGACAAGTCAACATAGAGGACATATGTTTTCCACAACAAATAGGTCATATATTTTCCACATTCATGTATATGTTCATTAGTAGGGTCGTGAATTTCATATCCCATAGATTGACTTTCTTTTGTGGTGATATATGTAATTTGCTTTTGTTTTCTTAATTTTCTTATCAATTATATATGTGAAGTACTTAATTCAGAAAGTAATGGGTTTTTATCGTGTCTTAATTTAGTGTCAAATTTTAGATCATTCAAGATTTATCAATCGATTTAGAGAAATTAATTCATTATCTGTCAGTATTAATTTTTTAAAAAAATTAAATATAGATAAATAAAAAATAAAGACTATTTTTTTATTAATATACACAAACACATTTTTTTCAATTGATGTGAAATTCCGAATGATCAACTTACTTCTCGATTCCCGTAAATGGAAGACACCAAATCTTATATGCTCATATATATGTTTTTTTTATTAATATATACACACACAAACGAGTTAGAGACAAAATACATTTTTTTACAAAATCATGATAATTTTATAAAGGCATACTAAACTATATAACTCTCACACATATTTTCTATAATCGATGTGAGATCTTGAGTGACAAATCTATTTTTTTGATTATTGTGAATGAAAGACACCACATCTCACACATCCACATATATGTTTTCTTTTGATTAATACACGAACACACACGTATACGAATTAAGAATAAAGTACACTCATTTACAAAATTATGACAATTTTATAAAAACATATTAATTTATATAACCCTCCACACACACTATTCACAGTGTATATAAGATCCGGAAGGACAAAAATAAAGAATATGTTAATCACATAGATTTAACTTGTATTTCAATTTTCAACTTAGAAGTAGAAAACATACCCAAACAAGACTTCATCTAACCATACTTCCCCTAGTCAAATTGCAGCATGATGGGAGGGATTTGTTTGTTGGTGCGTAAGAAAAGTGGAAGCAAAAAGCTCAACAACGATTGATCTTTTGTCATGACTTGAATTTGGTAAACACTAACAATCAATCAATCCATCAATGGTCATATAAATATAATAGCAAAACATGAACTTAAGATAATTAACCTACTCCAACCCAATCCAAGTCATCAAATAATGTCGAGGAAAGCACCTAACGCTATGGGCGGCCACCGCTCCACAACTGCAACATGCCACGGAATGGAAGGCATAGGCAGCAACAGTGAGTGCCACTGTGCCAATGGCACTTTCTCAGACTAGACTAACTAGTTGGGTACTTTTTGTGAAACGTTAACGGCAGCATTTGTTGAAAAAATAGGCCTAACTTTAGGACTGCCTTTCACCACGTGCTCTTACTGTATAGTGAATAACACCAAACAAGGCATTAATAATTGAAGAACGGCCGACAGCTCTTTTGCTGAACTTAACAAACTGGAATTTTTTTCAAGAGCGAAAACATATAAAATGAAATGAAATAAAAAGAGTATAACAATAAAGGTAACTATTTAAATTTTTTTCATCTTTTAATTTTTAATTTGACAATTAAAAAATATATATTTAAAAATAAACAGATATAAACGTCTATTTATTTTCATTTAGATCCAAAAAATATGCCATAAAATGTAAATTTTTGCTTAATATAACAAGCCGGGCCACATATTAGTATGTGCATGTGAGTTTACTACTCTTTCTATCTAAAGTATTTGCTTCCCTGATTTATTATGCACAGTAATTTTAAAAAATATGCGATAAAAAAAACCAAACCATCCTATTTAGATTTGTCATTTGTAATATAAATAAATAAAATTTATTGAAAATTTGTAAAAAATAATTTTTAATAAATTTATTAAATTTGATATAAACAAATTTATTTGAACTAATTCAGAGAACAAATGCAGTGATAGTTAGTCAAATTAAAAGTTAAGGATTAAATGTAATAAATACTAAAATTTTAAGTATCAAATCTAATCAATTTGTTTGATAGCTGTAATTGTTGAAAATTATTAAAATTTTAATTAAATAGTTACCTTTATAGTATCAATTTTAAGATTTTGCTATCAAATATATATTTAAAATTACTTAAAAATAAAAAATTGAAAAACAATAATAGTATAGTGAAAATAGTTTTTCATAAATATAAAAATAAATAATAATTTACGAATATGTGAAGAACATAAAAGTCAAATAAAATATTTTTATTTGATAGTAATAATTTAAAGATATATTAATTACATAAAAATAATTATATTAAAAAATATTTTAAAATTAATAATTTATCATTTTAAGTTAATTATTTTTACTTACCATTTTAGGTAATTTTTTATAAAAAATTTAAGTTGGACCCACATTACATTATCAAACATCTTGAAAGTAACAAGTATTGAAAATTGGGTTATCAAACACTTTCTAAATTTAAGAACTGCATAATTAAAAGATTTTTTCCTCTCTCTTATCACAGTGAATTTCTATAATTAATTATCTATTATTCTTATATTACAACTCCACTTGTTTAAAAAAATAATTTATTTGTAAAGGATATTTTATAAATAAATAAAAGTATTTTTATTAAATTGTATATATATTATTGAAAATAAAAAATAAAAAATGAGAAATTAAAAATTAAAACTATCCACTGATAATTAGTATCAATTGAGTGAAGATAATCTGTGATGATAATAAGTTAATTAATATATATATATATATATATATATATATATTATTTTTTATTTTAATAATTTTACTAAAATTCAAAAAAATATTTTTATTTTAAAAAAAGAAAATCGTTTATTTAAAAATAATTTAATTTTTCCATTGACAAAGAAAAATATTTAGTAATAAGCAACTAATCATTAGTGCAAGAAGTTAGGATTTAATGGATAACAGTATTGCAAATTGGAAATCTCATTTGCATTTAAAAATATTCAATGTACCAAAACACAAAAACTTTACAATATGAACTTACAACTCAGGTGCTAATTCATATTCTACCTAAAGTTGTTTTTTTTTTTTAATTGTGTTGTAGCATATTCAAGAGTGTTTTTTTATTTTAAAAAGTATTATTTATATGATAAAAAATATTTAATTATAATTAAATATAAAAATGAAAAGTATCAAATTCAATAAGCTTTTTATATTTTTATTTAACTTTTTCATAAATATTAAGGATTTTATTTTTTAAAATTTTTGTTAATAGAAAAAATAAGATTGAAAAATTAATTAATAAAGTTATGAAATCTTGTAGTTTATTAATTATTAATTATAAATATAAAGTGAAATTAAACTATTTAGACATAAAAAGTCATACTAACTCTCTATTTTATATTTAAAATAATAAAAGTATGTTAAACTCTTATTTTATGAAATGACTTTCTATAAGAAATAATTTGATTTATATATTAATCTAATCCTTACTAGTGATCTATGATTCCATAATTAATTGACATCTTTGATGGTTATGAATGTGATTATTTTGCTTTTGCTTTTTGTTATTGGCTAAATTGTGTGATTAAAACATTTGACTAATGTACTCAAAGTAGATTTGTCAATTAGCAAGTAAGGGAATGAATCTTCACAACTAATGCTATCCATACTCAATGGCTAACAAACCTTCAATGGAAGGAATGCATAATTTGTCAAAGCACTAATTAAGTAATTAAACATGTCTAATTCATCACATTTATATTAACCTATTCAACAAGGCAGTTAGTCATTCTTGACTCTCTTAATCAATCTTTTACGAACAACTATATTGCCTGTAAATCATGATCAATAAAAAGTATTTTGGATAAATAATTTTATAAATGAATTTTAAAAGTTAAGAATTTAACACGTGACGATTTTTTTAAAAAAAAAAAAAAAGAAAAGCAAGAGAATCTTGCATAAAGAACAAAATTAGGTTGTTTAAAAGAGAAATAGTGCACCCTAGACATTGTGACTGGCAGGAAGATAAATATTCTACATAATTGTGTGGTGATGTGAGATCCAGACGTAGAAAATAATTAGGAAGGTAATGTTTGGTTTGATATATAGCAAAAATTCTTTCTTCTTCTTTTTTTTTTTTTTTTTTTTTTTTTAATTTTTTAATTTTTGAAAAACCATATAAATTTGGTTAATAAAAAAAGAGGCCCATGTGAGACTCACTGATTTAATGGCTGGCAGAAATTCGTGTACGTACCAATACGTGCTGTTTAGCATTTTCTTAAAAAAAAAAAAAAAACAAAACAAGTGAAGTCTTATTTTCTGAAAGAGAAGAGAAGAGATCAATGCTCTGTCTATTTTTCATCTTTTTATTTTTAGCCCTCTTAAAAAAATAGTTAATAGAAATATTTTTTTAATAAATCAAAATTTAACCATTTAAAGGAAATTAACTTTCTCATTTTTTAAAAAGCTATTTTCTAAATTTTGATAGATAAAAAATATAAATATATGTATTTATTATCATCTCGATTTCTATTATTGATTACTATTGACCGATGGTGATCACTAATAATCAGTGAAATTTATAAAATATTTTTATTTTTAATGTAATTTTTTATATTAAATAATAAAAGTAGTATAAATATAAAATATTTGTAGTACAAAGTTATTATAATTTTATAAATCAAAAGAAAATTAATATTTTTTAATATATTTTAAACATTAAAAATATATTACTAAAAAAATATTTTTTAAAAATAAATTATTTTTTGTAAAGTAAATGGGGCTAAAAAGAGGGGAAAAAATAGGGAGGAGGACTATTGGGTTATCAAATGAATGCTTATTGGGCCTTTCATTATGGAAGGAAAACAATAGGTTTTCATCTCACAAATTACTAAAGTATCTCCATTGCCTTTGAACTTGAGATTTTAAACTTGAGAACTTTTTGCCTTTGAACTTTAGAAAAACCCCATATCTTTGGGCTTCCTCTCTCTTTATTTTTTATTTGATCAAAACTTGGGTTTACGGAATGGGTTGACGATAATTGTGACACTTAGTGATATTGCACGTAATAATAATTCTTTGTATGCAAAGGCCCTTGCTTCAATCCTGGCATTCTCATTTCTCATGGGAGCTGGGGTTGGCTGGAGCCCTTCTAGTCTTCGGTTTTTGTTTGTTTTGGGTTTCAAGCCCTCCTTAAAAAAAAAAAAAAAAAAGGCACTACACTAAGACGAGTAAAATCAAAGCTCCATTATTTGGAGGAGAAAATATTTTCTGTATTTTTTCATTTATTGTATTTAAAAAATTAGTAAATGAAAAATATTTTTCTACTTAAAGAAAATTTAAATTAATTTCAAAGAAAATAACTTTCTATTTTAAAAAATAAAAAGTCATTTTTTGAATTTTGATAAATTCATATAAATGAAAAATAAATCATATATATATATATTTATTTATTATCACTGATTATTTTTATTATTAATACGCATCATATGAAAAATAAATATATTTATTATTATTGACCATCTTCATTAAATAAAAAAAAAATTTATAAATATGTCTTTATTATCACTGATCATTTTCATTATCAATATGCATCACCGGTCATCGTCAACAAACTATAATTGCCGAAAATGAGTGAGATCCATAAAAATTTTCATTTTTAATGTATTTTTCTTATATTAAATAATAAATAATATAAATATATAATTTTCATGATCTAAAATTTATTATAATCTAATAAATTAAAAGAAAATTAATATTTTTTTAGTATATTCTAAACATCATAAAATATGATACTCGAAAAATATTTTCATTATAAAATAGTTTTCTCAATTAAATTATTTTCAATGAAACAAATGGGCCTAAATATTTGAAAACTTTTATTCCATTTCAAAATTATTGAATCTTTAAAATTTATAAATCAATCATATCTAATACGTTATTAGGCTCTATTTTGTCTTGCACTAAACTTTTGAAACAAAATTGTGTGAAACACAGGATGAATGAGATAAAAGAGGATAAAATAAAACAATTTAAAAACTGGTAATTTTTATCAAAAATTCAAAACAAAATATTTAAAAGTATAAAATATAAATTTATAATATAATATTAATATCAATTTTGACTTAGAAACATAATAAAAAAATTTCATCTAAACTATATATATATATATATAACAGTTTTATAATTATTATATATTTATTGATTATTCAGCATGGTATAAATTGAGATAAAACAATATAATTCTCTATTAATATATAGGTGTTGTCCAACTATCCCGCTCCATAATGAGAATTTTTTAATCCTTTAGGTATTTTTCATAGTTATATTTTCAATTTAATTTTCAATCTAATTTGATATTTCCATGTCTCATTCACACCCCTATTATCCCTCCTCACATATAAGATGATGATGACGATGTGTTTAATTTTTAATTATTATTATTGTTTATTTTTAATTAATTATAAATTTCTTTTTTAATGCTAGGTTTATTTTTTTTTGTCGTAAAGAAACTAATGCATTTTACACAGAGATTGTAAAACAAGGTCTTAAAGAAATAACTTTTTTTTAATTGATTATATTTGTTTTTGAATTTAAAGAAGTTAAAATTTTTCATTATTACAATTATAAAAAAAATATTTTAATTTTATAACTGTAAAATTTGTAAGTCTTGTTTTTCTAAAATAAAGCACCTTTTCAATAATTTTAAACTAATATTAGTAATTTCTTATCAAATCCTTTTTGCTATTATTAAAATCCTTAAATATAAAGGAAAAAAAATTAAAAACTCAATATATATGAATCTGTTGGTTCCTTAGCGAGGAAGACAATTCAAAAGGTGGAGTGAATTGATTGCTACTAAAAATTAAAAGGGAAGAAAATAGAATAAATCAACATAAGAGATTTTATAGTGTCTCGGTGAATAATACATATATCCACTCTCTAAGTCACACTTACATCTTTCACAATTTTTTCAATAATCAAATATAAACTCTTTTTTGTTAGACTCAAGAGAATCATTTACATCATCCTTTTACAAGTAGAACAAAACATTACTCTTAATATTTCTGAAAGCATAATACAAACTTATATCACTGCACAAATAATTGAATTTTAATACGTGTTTAAACTTTTACAATAGATAGTAAATACAATTTAACTCTTTAGAAAATTTATTCTCATTAATTCAAATGTTAGGTATAAAACATATGAAACTTGCTTTATTCAAAAATACTAGTATTAAAGCTTATAAAAGAAGAAAGCTAATTTCTTAAAAGCACATTAAGAGATAAAATCAATATTCTATATTTTGGTAGGCATATATTGCTTCCTAGATATTTTGTCTTCATTTTTAAAAGTATCTAAGAGGTAAGACATTCTCTTTCTTGTGACCTTATCGTATTGTTCAAAGTATTGTGATTGAGATGTACTTTTGTTTTTATTTTTTAGAGTCAATTATACTTTATTTAAATAATGATATAATCTATAAATTCAAACACTTAATCACAAGATTATAACTTCTCTTAATTTTGAAAATTTTCAAGACACATCAATATCAATTACTCTAGAAGTTAGAATAACAAATGCTTTAACAGCTTAAAATCACCTTAGGATCAACAAAATCAAAATACACAAATTTCATAATATAATAACATAAAATTCAAAGCCCTTGGGATATTTTTTCTATTAATAATAAATTTTTTCATTGGAGAACACCAAATAAAATTGTAAAATGTTTGAATCCATTAATGCAAATTCTTTTTCTACATTAAAAATAATAATGATTTGATAAAAGAATGAATTATAAGCTTCCATTATTCTACTAAATTAATCCAAATAAAATTATTTAAACAGTTTTTAAAATTAAATTAAAATTTAATTTAAATTTTCAATTAAATAAAAAATCAAATTAATTTTAAAATTAAAATTAAATTAAATTAACCAAGCATTCTCTCCCCTATGGCCCTAGTATATCTGTCAAACCATTGTCTTTGAGGTGTGTTTTTGTCTTTATTTTTTAGAGTTAGCAATAACTCTATGCAAAAAATGATATATCTACAAAGCACAAACACTTCGTCATGAGATTAGAACTTCTCTAAGTTTTTAAAATTTTCAAAACATATCAATATCAGTTATTCTAGAAGTTAGAGTAACAAATACTTTAACAACCTAGAATAATTTATTGTTTGTATTGATTTGAAAAATAATATTTGTATTAATTTAAAAGATATATTATAATTAAGGTCTCAGATACTACCAATACCGCATTATATTAATGGTATCGGTTTCTACAGTTTTTATATTTAATGGTATTAGGATTGGTATTTTATATAACCGATATCAATCTCATGCGGTATTATAAAAAATAACAGTTTTGGTAGCCGCGATATACACCCTATAAATAATATAATACGGTAAAACTCAGGAGTTCAACATATTTAACCCAAATTTAAACTAAACTTAAAAGACATATTTTTATCAAACCAAACTAAATGAAAATTGAAATTTATGAATTTTATTTAGTTTGAGTTGATTCATAAGGATAATTTAGATTTATTCAGCTTAATTTATTTTGTTATTTTTTAAAAAAATTCAATCAATTTTAATTTTCAAAAAATTTGATCAATTTGATTTTAGTAAAAACCTGAATGAAATAAGTCGAATTAGTTGAACGCTCGTGTTGCTTGCACACCTCTCAACCGAAAGAGAGAAGATTATTCTGGCATCGTTGCTCAAACGACATCCAACACGCCAACATCTCATCGTCTCGTCCAAAGATATTTCCAACTTGGAAACAAGACTCCTCTTTCTTAGCCAGACACAATTCACTATTACTCCACCAGTCAGCCAAATCCCCACCAGCACCAATCTCTAGGGTTTAAGCTCCATCCCTGAGCATGGGCGGCGCTACCAGGTTCCTCATGTTCCTCAACACCGCTCCTTGCCCTTTATACGGCCGCTTCCCTTCTTTACTCTGTTTCTCATCCCCATCCTTCCATCATCACTTCCTCCCTCGCCCCTTAAAAATCAAATCTTCCCTTAACCTCCACACCCACACCGCGGTACGTTCCCCGGCCCAACCTAATTGGGTCGAGTGGTCCAACTTCATCCGCAACCTCTCTTCTGCTGGCTACTTCAATACCCAAGCATTCGATGACGAGTTCGTTTCTGGCGTCGATTTGCCCCGCGAATTTGTCTGCTCCGCCTCTGCTTGCGTCGCCTTCGCGCGCCAACGACCTGACATTTTGGGGTTAGTCATTAAAAAGAAAACCTTTCTGTTTAGTTGCAGCCTTACCGTTTCAATTCTGTTTACTTACTAGACATTGTGAATAGGATGCTGTCGAGGAGAGATATTGAGGTTGTTGTGGAGAACGGCACACCGTTTTTGTTCAGAAATGGCAGTGAATCGCTAAGGCGGATGCAGTCGTTTTTGAGAAATGGGGATACTAATGTGTGTAAGCTTATCCAATTATAGTATCAAAAATTGGCGCCTTTGTTTCCTGATTTTGATGATTTAAGTATGAAGATGGAAGTTGAGTTAGTTAATGAAACATCGTTTGTCTTATGGATTTTTTATTGTATTGACTTGATAATAGTGAATATTGATAGCTTCTAATGTCAGTAGTTAAGAAAACTGCCCTTAACTCATCATGTGAGCTATAGTGATTTAGAATTACTCAAATTCCTCTACCTCATTGCATATGCAATGAATACCAGTAATTTAGACAATGTAAAAGAGCCAGGCTACAAATAAGTTTCGGATACTGCTAATTCATTGCTCAAGCCATATGTGTGCCATTTTCTCATCAACGATTTTTTTTTTTTTTTTTTTTACGTGCAGACTGGTGATAGAGCGCACACTGTAGACTTGGTAAAGTTTTTATTGAGTTATGCTATCAACCTTGTTTCTTCTGAGAAGAACAGTCTGCCTGATAAAGAACTTGTGCAACGATCTGTTCGGAATCTCTTGAATGAGTTGGCTCAGTTGAGCTATTCTCCTGGCTCAAATATATCTGAATCGGCACAAAATCAATTCGAGGATAGATATGGACAAGCACCGGGGCCTTTGCGGCAAAACATTGAAATGAAAAGGGGTGACTGGATTTGTCCAAGGTAGTGTTATGTACGGGATAACAATTATTATTTTTTATTTATTTTCTGATGCTTTCGTCATAATTCATTCATTTGTTCCTTTTTTTTGATATCCATTTCATTGTTGTGATCTTTGATATATTAATTGAGCAGGTGTAGTTTTATGAACTTTGCAAGAAATGTTAAGTGTCTTGAATGTGAAGAAGCACGCCCAAAGAGGCAGCTTACTGGTGGGGAGTGGGAGTGTCCTCAGTGAGCATTGTTTATTTCTTTTATAGTATGTTTGGATAGGGTGTTTATAATGGAATGGAAGGATTATTAATGGAATGGATTGGATTGGTTTGGTTTGGAAATGAAGTGTTAAATTATATTTATGTTTGGGATGGTAGGAATGGAAATAAATGGTTTGAAATTAATTTTGTTTGTTTGCACTGGAATGAAATGAAATATTAACTTAAAATTGACAAAAATACTCTTATACATACAAATATAATTTTCTTTTATTTTTTCATTTATCAAATTTTTAATATTAAAATAGAAATTTATTGTTATTATTCAAAAATTATATTTTATTTTTATTCACAAAAAATGTGAATAATTAATTTTTTATAATTTTTATATTGTGGATTCGGGGAAGAAGATAAAATGATCTTAAATTAAGGGCAAATATGTAATTTTGGTGCCCAATTTTTCCAAACCCATGCAAACATTGGGGTGTTTGCATTTTAATGGTTTGGAAGGGTTTGGGGGGTTTACCAAACCCTTCCATTCCATTTCATTCCCTCCAACCCAAACATAAAATTTTTTTCTAAATCAATCCAATCCATTTCATTCCATTATAAACACTCCATCCAAACATAGGGTTAGTTATCTTCTATGGCTTTTTGGTTAAGCATTTTCCATTTGAATTTGGAATCTATGAACTCTCTTTTGCAGATGTGATTTCTTTAATTATGGAAGGAACAAAGTATGCTTAAGATGTGACTGCAAGCGGCCTGGAGAGACATCATTTGGTACTGCCAACTCTAATTTGGGATATGGCAATAGGAGCAATGCAAGTAAGGCCGATATGGATAGCAGGCTGGCGGCCAATGAAGAGAAGGCACAACGATGGTTTAGCAAAATTTCTCAGCTGGATAGTACTTCGGACATGAGTAGTGCTATAGCTGATGAAGATTTCCCTGAAATCATGCCATTGAGGAAAGGGGTCAACAGATTTGTCGTCAGCAGAAGGAAGACTCCACTTGAAAGGAGGCTGGCCAATGCCCAATATCAGAGAGACTTGGGTAATGATAACACGACCTCTAAACAATCAAGCAACCCCCGTTTAGATGAGATTCTTGGTCGTAACACAGCTGCTTCTAGATCTGATAGCCAGAGGTTCAGCACTGGACAAACTTCTGGAGCAAGTATGCTCTCTTCCTCTGCTTCTAATTCAATGTCTTCAGAGTATGGTGCCCCAAGAGGAAGCAATCATGTTCCATTTGTGCCACTACCTGCAGATCTGTTTGCCAAGAAACCTGATGAATTGAAAATGGATGAAAAAGAGAAGTTGGACACGAACAATAATTCTCTTACTTCAAGAATTGGTGACCAAACAGGTGCTATTTCTGGAAGTAAAGAATTTGGTAAATCATCGGTTAGTCAGCAGCCTTCTGAGAAGACCATTGGCGATACTCTGAGTGCTCAAAGAGAGAGAGGGCAATTTGAAAAATCTGAGAGATGGTTTAAGAGAGTTGCAGAGTTGCACAATGTTACAGATCTGACTAGTGTAATTTCAGATGAGGACTTCCCTGAGGTCATGCCAATGCGCAAAGGAGAGAATCGATTTGTGGTCAGCAGAAGGAAAGATCGTTCTTTGACTTCTCCACTGCACAAGAGACGTATGGCCATGGAACAAGCTAATGATACCAATTTTGTGCCCTTTGTCCCCTTCCCACCAAATTACTTTGCTAAGAACAATCAGCAGTCAGATGGTGCTGATTCAACTGATAATAGTACGAGCGGAACTTCAAATTTCACAACAATGGTGAAGTTTCCAGAGAAGTTGGATAACAGTAAACCTGGGGTACCTAGGGGAGATCATGTCCAAGGAATGGAAAAGCTGCAAAACAGAACAGGGACAGTGTTGGGGAGCATGGAGTCAGGAACTGGGGAAAACTCAAGTGAAATGAAAGCAGGTGTATCTTATGGGGCATCAACCACTGGAAATTCCATTCAAAATGTTCTTGATCCCCAGCCTACTAGAATAGAGAATTCACCACAGAATTTTATCAATTCCCCTACGAGTAGTGAGGAAAGTGGGATCGGTCAATCCCCTAGTAGAGAGGATATCAAGGATGCGACAAATTCAATGGGAACTACATCTCATCCATCTGAGAATCAGAATATTAGAGATAGATGGTCTGGAAAAAGCTTGGAAGGGTCAGCAGTGAAGGAACCAGATCCTTTGGACATGTCAGAGGAGGCAAAAGCAGAGAGGTGGTTCCGGCGTGTTGCCCAGATCAAGGACATCTCAGAGCTGAGCCAGATCCCTGATGAAGATTTCCCCTCAATAATGCCAATGCGGAAAGGGGTCAATAGATTTGTTGTGAGCAAAAGGAAAACACCATTGGAGAGGAGGTTGACATCTACTCAGTACAGAAGAAATCTTCCAGTCGTAAGCTCTGATCCAGTGAAGGGAAGTGACAATAACTGATGCATCATATGAGATTATTCCAATGTTAAATCCGACATGGACATTTAGCTTTTACAAAATTTCTTAGGCATAGTCAGGAGAATAAATCTTTCTTGGACACTGTTCAGTGTTGTGGCTTCCATTTGAGTAGTTAGTTTGCTAGGCGAGAGTATCTAGTTTGGAGGACTGGGTCCTGGAAATTGACTGTCTTGGTATTGTAGGGTTGAGATACCATTGCTCTGGTATACAGACTTGGTGCAGAACTTGCCAACTTTGGGGGGAAATTGAGAATCTGAATGTGCAATACTTGTGTTTCATCAACATTTTTTAAATATGTAAGCTGCAGAAATCCTGTACAAATACTGCATTTTTGTTGCTTGTAAAATGTGACGATATTTATTATTTATTGATCTTTTCTGGCAGAAAATAAATTATATTTGATAATTACACGTATGCTAATCTTTGCATTCAAGTGAAGAGGAATTACAATAGTAATAAATAATTATATTTATTATATTTTTCGGTTGAATTGATCAGACTAAGGCAGTCTGAAGGTCATGGGTATCAAATATCCATGCCTCTCATTAAAAAAAAAAAATCCATGACTGATCCCATAAGCTCATTTGGTGTTGACATCAAATATGATTTTGTCATGTTTATTCATATTAAAGTCAACAAATATAAGCTGGAGGATCCAAAGTTATTATTATTACAATTATAGACAGGATATTCATGATTTTAGTTTCTTTCACATATTTCTAATAGTATATAGTAATGTAAATCACAATGAAAAAACAAAAAAACATAACTATGTGAAACATAACTTAAATGCAATATTCAGTTCAAGTATTGTTTTCAATAAAGTCAGAGATCACGATTGATTTATTATTTAAACTCAATACACCCAATTGAAAAATGATTTAATTAATTCTTGGCTGGATTTCTTTAACTGAACGGCATTTTACAAGGCACCAATGCCAAACTGCATTAACAACACGTGCATGCCCAATTATATTAAAAGAAAATTAAATTTTAAAACTATATCATAAATGCTGATATTAATGTTAGGTAAACATGAGATCATATTTATTAGTATATGTTTTTAGTCATTAAATTCAAAATTAATAAGATTCATTTAAAATAAAATATCAATAAATTAAATTTAAATTTAGTGATTGAAATCATATAAATATAAATATGCGACAAGTTATGATCACAAATGAATATTCGATTGATTCGATTTCTATTATAATTAAATTTTTTTAATAACTATAATAAAAAGGAATCAAATTACTTTGAGTCAATTTAATTTTAATCAAAATTTTTTAAAAATCATTTATAAATCTTTTTAATATAAAATTTTATTCATAAGAATAGAAAATATTATAGATTAATTATATATATAGGTATACACTATATTTTTTATTATATTTTAAGTACAAAATTTTATTTATGTAAAAAATCTAATTTTTTTTCCATATGAAAAATCAAAGAATTAACCAAATTTTTCTATAAAATAAGACTGAATCGAATCAAACTTTTAATTTGAAATTGACTCAAACTTTTAGTTTAATTCTCGGTTCAACAGAACAGAATCGCCGTCCCTGACCTATTGTGTTTAATGGACCGTTCATGAAGTAGGTCGAAACTTCCAACAGTCCCATCACAATTCTCCTTGTCTGATATTCACGACGTGGCTGCATATTCATCTTTTCTTCGTTTATCGCAACACGACCTTGTTTCCTGTCCAATACTATTTCATTTACTAAACTAATCTGAAACGAAAGAATGTTTCAGCAGGATATTTCTCATATAGATAATGTGTATATGCAAATTAAGAATATCGTTAACTTGAGAATGGTTCATAGTCAAATAGCTACGTTGTGGGTGAATGAATCCTTTCTTTGATTGTTGAAAATGTTGTAGCAGTTTTGAGAAAGTTTTATCAATAAAAGCTTCAATGGTTATTGAATCCTCTTCACACATTTCCCCTTATTTTCTTATGGCATCTCCTGCTCTTTTACCAGGAAAATGGACCAGAAACTCCGTCACCTTAGATCACTCTGTAATTAGTTTCACTGTTTTCCTCGTTCTTGACTATCTTGAGATCATTCTTTGTGTGGTTTATAGGTTTGTTGATGAGTTCTTTGAAGGGAAGACTTACCCTTGTTATTGTGAAACCAGGGGAAGTCACAAAGAAAACGAAGATGATGGAAGTGAGCTGTCGGAGACTTTGTATGGGAAAGAACAATGTGCTTAGGCAAATGGGCTTTCTTAGTTTTGCAAGAAAATGGGAGAATTTATGTGGTGCTGGAAGGATGGGCCACAGTAAGTGGTCTGAATGTGGGTGTGAGTCTAGTGTTTCTTGGATGAAGGATGGTGGTGGACAGAATCTGTATGTAGTGGTGAAGGAGCCTTCAAGTGGTAAATAAGCCTGTGTTCATTTTTTTTTTAATGATTACGATTGTTGGCTGCTAATTTAGGGTTAACTGATGATTAATAATCTTTTTTTGTTTGATCAATTGGCAAGATTTTCTCTCTTCAAAGAGAAATTCTAGCATCATCATCAAGTCCACCATCTGAACTTATCAATTAGCAACAGCTGCATGTTGTTACCTTAAAATGTAGCACGGTCTCTAATGTTGTTGTCATTTCTTGTTGCATAGCAGTTATTAAGGATAATTGCCGCGGAGATTTGGCATAGAATGTGATATTCTTACATGGATTCGTCTCTTCTTCCACATTTTGGACTCAAACGGTGTTTCCAAATCTCAATGAGCATGTAAACCGAAGCTACAGACTATTCGCAGTTGACCTTTTCGGATTTGGAAGAAGTCCTAAGCCAAACGACTGGTTTTACACTTTAAGAGATCGGTTGGAGATAGTTGAAAAATCTGTGATTAACCCATTTGAGTTGAAGTTGGCGTGGCTCTTGCTGCAAAATACTCCAATTGTGTGAAATCAGTCACACTTGTGGCACTAGTGAGTATGCGTTGTCTGCTACACTGGAATGCTCTACCATTCAGATAATCTTTTTTATTTATTTTTAATATCCATTCTTACCACTTCCTTTTTTTTTTCTTCTAATCATTGTAGCCTTACTTCCCAAGTTGTAAAGAAAATTCAAGCATATTAGGACTACAAAGACTTGCTGCAAAGAGACTATGGCCACCATTGCTTTTTGGTTCATCATTCATGTCATGGTATGAACACTTAGGCCGATGTGTTTGTCTAGTCGTTTGTTGAAACCACAGGATATGGGAATGGATTTTGAAGCTACTTACAAGAAGAAGGTAAGTTCAGTCTTATCAGGATAATCCAAATTGTAGCTTATTGGACTAACAGGCCAATGTTTATCATAACCTTGTTACACATCTTGACCTCTTTCAGGGATCTGCATTTCACTATTGTGGACCTCACAAGGCACACCCACCATTCAGCTTGGCATACAATAATGTGATATACGGAGGAGCGAAATTTATGGATGTCTTCTTGGAGATCTTGATGGATTCTGAGGTGAAATTTTGCCTTATCCAACGTGACCGTGACAATGTTATATCCTTAGGGTGTAGCAATAACATCAAGAATAAGGTTCCTAATGCAGAAGTTATTATTATCTAAATGCTGGCCATATTTCTGTAATTATTGGTAGAGAGAGATTTCACCAGAACTTTAGAGTATATATGGGCCTCATCAGCTGATACATAACTTTGTTTGGCAGCTGAAAATTTTGGCCCTCTTCCATGTATCAAAATATATTCATTTAGCAGCAAAAAGTCTCATTGATGTGTTTTGAACTTCATTCGTAAACGATCAGTAAAATATAACAATTCAATTTGGAATAAATTTTTGAAGATTATATTATATATGATAAAATTTCTATCTATAATATGAAGAGAAAAAAAATAGATAGTTAACAATGTTATAGTTCAATCTAGTGTTTTATGTTTTTATTTTAATGGGTGAGTTTATTTGTTTGATAATATTTTGAAATTAAAGTCCAACATTAAAAAACGTGCGTTAAACAATGTTGAAAAAATTGTTTCTCACAATACAAATTACTTTGTTTCCCCTAAAAATCTAAAAAGCAAAGTTAATTATTTGGGCTCTATTGCTAACTACTATCAGTATCAAATTTCAAACACATGAAAAATAACAATTGATCGGAATCAATTAGAGGTGATATATAGACATGAAGCCGATAATCAAATGCGAGTATATAGGCGGTATTAGACATCGTCAACCAAGGCAAATTGAAGAAAATGGAAGAAAAAAAAGAAGAAATCTGAAGAGAATGATATTATATTTTTGTATGAGGTTCGGAATCCTTGTTTTGTACATCACATCTGCTTATGCAATAGTTTTACTTGGACTCAAAGTCTATCAATTACAGTTATAGATATTTATAAATATTATCCACTCAACTACAAATTCCATCTCAAATTCTAGCAGAAATCAACTCTCATCTGGATGAAGCCCGCATCATAACTATAAAGGCTCTT
This sequence comes from Omphalea diandra, assembly GCA_949677035.1. Taxonomy (NCBI): domain Eukaryota; kingdom Viridiplantae; phylum Streptophyta; class Magnoliopsida; order Malpighiales; family Euphorbiaceae; genus Omphalea; species Omphalea diandra. The sequence goes on from CATIWR010151948.1 coordinate 60,200, forward strand.
TATGATTTAGGTCCAAAAAACCATTAACTGTTGAGCATATCTTTTAAAACTAAAATTTTCATGTGGGCCAAGCTCAAGCTTGCAAGCCTATTAAGAATGAGGCAGGGTGCAAACATACTTATCATATATATGGTGGATTGTACATTTAGAAAAACGCTTTATCGCTTTTTTTTTTTCTTTAATTTGAATGAAGCAGATGATCATTGATGAATGTTTAGAAGTTAGAGTATATGAGTAATGATGAATTGGACTTAATTAGACTTGGATCCAACTATCATCAAAATGACTAAAACTAGTTATATTGCCCTTGCCACTTATAAATTCTTTACATTTTATACTTTTAGATATCCAATTTGCACTTCAAGTAACATCATAGCTCTTCCTGATACTGAATGTAAAAGTAATCTTGTAATATGTTTGATTTATCATTTGTTGATTATTATTGCTACTTGATAATTGTTGTTGATATTTGTTGAGTGTTGGTTACTGATAACTGATTGTTGATTGTTATTAAGTGTTTTATAAAATTATTATTATTGATTGATGTTTATAAATATAATTATTAGTATAAACATAAATATTAAAAATTAAACAAATATATTTCATATTTTAAATTTTCAAAAATAAATAATATATAACAATTCATTAGTTATTTTTTCAAAAATTTATAAATTAAAATTTTAATAATATTTACATTACATATTAATTATGAATATAATGATGATTTTATTAAAAAAATTAAATAATATATTAGATATAAATACTAGTAATAAAATTAAATAAATAAATAATTAATAAATAAATATTATTAAATAAGAATAATATTAAAATAAACACTATATTATAGTTAATATAAAAAGTCAATGATATATTTGTCATTTTATTCATAAAAGCAGAACATATTGTTGAAAAATAACATAAAGGATTTTTTTTGAACTGAATTGTTATATAGTCTATTAGTTGCCAACTCCTATTTTGAAATGAATATTTATATTCATCAAATACATTCTCTATATCTTTTTATAAATTGAAAAGTAGAAGAATCCCTTAAAAAGAAAAACAAACACTTCCTTAGATCATGTTGTTGAGATTGAATATCCAAACTAAAAATTGAGAAACATAAATTAGACCACAATTAGTTAGATTGTTCTAATACCAATTAAAATTTTCAATTTGAATGAGAGAGGCTATTTATAAATAAACGGATAAAACTTAGAGTCATGAACAATGATAAATTGAGGTTAGTTGAGTTTGAATTTAATTATTATGAAAAATTAATATAGGATTAGAGCTTAATAATTATATGGTTTATATGATCATAAGACTTGTCTTGCATTTAGATTAATGGTGTTGTTACAATCTAACCAAAATTTGCAATTAAGTAGTAAGTTTTATTTATAGAGAGTATTAGAATGTGTACCTTACGTCAAATATAGAGTTAATAAGAGGCATATAAATAATGAAGACTCATAAACATATCATCATTAAGATTTTATATTCAATACAATATCACCTCCAAGGGTATGGTAATCCATATAATGTTGCTATACACATATGATGTTAATTTTATTAGTTAACCATATCCATATATTTAATTATAAATCTAAAATATTTATTAAACAAAAGCTGAGACATAAATATTGTTATAAAAATATGGCTTATTGACTCCTAAGATTTAAACCTTTTCAAGTTTTGACAAAATTAATTAATCTTTTTAATTTTAGTAAAATTATCCAAAATTAATAAAATTTTGACAAATTTAACCAAAATTCAAATAGATCAAAATAAAATAATGTGTCACATTAAAATATTGAGTTAAAATAATATTAATTGATGTTAATAACGAATGTTAACTGATTTGTCTAATTTTTTTTTATAAAAATTTATGTCAGTTGATTCGTCACATCACATGATATATCATTTTATTTTAATCAATTTGGATTTTGGCTAGATTTACCAAAAATTTATTAGTTGACTAATTTTATCAAAATTAAAAAGATTAGTCAATTTTGTCAAAACTCAGAAAATGTTTGGATTTTAGGTGCTAATAGGCCTAAAAACATAGTGTATTTACTAATAATATAATAGGGAAGTGAACAAAATTGAAATTAATTTAGAGTATTTTATGAATTTATGTTCATATTTTATCTTATTAAAATATTTAAAAAAAAACAAAATTTTTTTAACTATTTGTAAGGAAGAAATAATTTTTATAATATAATGTAAATAGTTTTAAATGAGTTTTTGAACATTTGGCATTATCATTGCAAAAAGTTATAATTATTGACTAAAATCATAACTATTTCAAAATTTAAAGATATTCTTGACTATTATAAAAAAAAAATTAACCATTTAGAAAGTTATATCCTTAACTATTATAAAAAAATTAATTTTCAAATCAATTGTCTATTAAAATTCATATTGAAAATTTATCATCAATTGTTAAGAAGATTTTTTTTTATATATTTTTTGTATAAAAAATTACTATAACAATACTAAACATATTTTAAATATATTAATTGTATATCATAGGTTAACATGTAAGTCGAACTAATTAAACAAAATACAATATCACTACAATAAATAAAAAAAATCAACTTCTTATATATACATATATTTTTTATGCGTCATAAATGAATTTAACTTTTGTATAATCCAAATTCTATAATGCCCATCCAAATTCTTATACTACATCCAACTCATGTTTAAGCAAATTATATCAACATTTTTGTCACTAAATAAATGTTAATTATCAAATTAAGTATTATGACAGGACTTTGTGCAAATAATAATAATAAATTGAAATTATTTCCGTTGTGCCCACATAATAAAAAAGAACAAAAAGTTAAAAGGATTGCTTATTAGTTGAGTAAGTCACGTGCGCCCACAGAGACTTAGCCTGAAACCATGCGCGGGCTAAGAAGTCAAAACAAAACCGTTAGCTGTGCACCCACTCGGTTGGTGACTCGGCTACTACTCCAATGAAATTACTCAACTACCCTTCATTTAAACAAATTTTTACAAGTTTCTCTTTAGGACGCTTTTAGGAAAGGAAAATAATTATGCCATTAATTTAATATTTTTGTGTGTCTCAAGGGAAATTTTTTAGATGACTGAGTTTCTTAGGGGAAAAAAAAAAATAAAAAAAAAATCCTTTCATTATGGTCCAAAAACAAAGACTATATTAATGTTAAGCAAAAATTACCCACTTATCATTTGTTAAACACACACACACACCAGAAAAGGTAAATCTTAAAATTGAATTATTTTTGTTTTCACATTTCTCAATGAAATTATTTTCGTGATTAAAATTTTCTTCTCAAAAATTAAAAAAATATTTTTCTCTTCTTTTTTAATAAAATGTATAGCAAATTTATATGTGTATTTTACTCCTCACACCAATTAAATTAAGAAAATTTTTTGGTAAAATGGGAACAAATCATTTTAAAATAATAAATATTAGAACATAATATTTAAGGCTTTACGCTGTTAAATTGAACATTATGAGAAAGCATAATAAATGAAAATGTATCAAACAAATAAATAAATTTATTATTTTTTTGTTATTGACAAAATTAATAAATTTTACGTATCATTTAATAAATTTGATTTTTAAATATGATAGAGCAAATAAAAAATAGTGAACTCTAGAATTCGAATTTCGCTAATATAATACCTCCTATTATTAAAAAAAAGAAGAGAGAATATAATTAAATTATTTAGTCGACTATGTTCTTATTATGATAATTGGTGCATTAAGGTGATAATAACAATAATTTTATTTCGTGTAGATATAATTTAGTGATTAAATATATTTTTTAAATAAAATTTCATATTTAAATCTCTTTCTCAAAGTTTTTTTTTAAAAACCTATAATTTTAATAAATAAAATTATTTTAATGAATAAAATAAACATAATTTTTGCATTAATAAGAATTAACGCCAATAAAATTCAGCATGCATCGTGCCCTCAATAACGATGAAACTTATGTTGATGAAGTGGGGAAAAAAAAAAAGATACACTAAATGTACCACAACTAAACTCCAAAAATTAACTTCATTTTCATGTGGATTGCTCTTTATTTATTTTGTTTTTTTTTTTTTGATAATTTTTATAGTCTAAATATTAAAACTAGTTTTTAAATAGTCTAAATATTTAATTTTTCAAATTTTATTGTGTTTGAATCAAATTATACCGAAAACTTATCAAATTTGCAAATCAACTTTTGCTTATAGTGGGCTTAAGCTATAAAAATAATAAAATCAAAGTACAACTTAATATGATAGTAAATACAAAATAAATTATACATTTAAATCAAACATGATAATTTGAATATTTTCAAAGAAGTTCGTTTAGAAACAAAATGAATTTTCATACAGATTTGTATTAAATAACATATGTTAAAGTAGATTTATTTAATTTGCCATTATTTGAGAGGATTATTTTGGTTTAAAGAGTTAAATCTAATTAGGCGTTTTGCCAATAACTAAAGGTATGTGCTCTTATGGTAAAAGCACTTGAAAATGATATAATCGGCCAGGAAGTTTAAATTATATTTTCACTCTAGTTGGATTCAATTAGTGGTTAAGAAAAATAAAAATTTATTTTATGTTTTGAGAATTAAAAAAATATGTTCATATTGTGATATTTTTTTTTTATAAAATTTTAATGAAAATGAAAATAATAAAAGTGATTGATTTGGGATTCTAACACGAACCACAATGCTATTGTAGAAAAGTCCTTGTTTGCCATTTAGAAAATAAATAATTCATAATATAAGGAAAATAATGCAAAATATGTTGAAAATGTCTTATAGCTGTTAGAATAATTTTGAAAAATAGAAAAAAATTATTTTCACTTTTTTATTTTAAAATTATTATATTTAAATACAATATTTTGTTTTTTATTTTTTTAAAAATATTTTTCAGATAACAGCCCAATTTCTATACGAGTTAACACATCCTTGACTTTGGTAGAGAAAAAGGAAAGCTTGAACTATTACAAATATAATAATTCAATCAAACCTTGACTCAGTAAGTTGTATCTTAAGTAACAGCCCGATTAATAATTGATAATAGACCATCCATCTTCTAGAGGAGTTGGTTGGTTTACCAGACTCCATATTGGTCCGAGACTTCTTCCACCTGCGTTATGCACCATCCATCTTCACCTACCCATTTCTTTTTCGTATACTAATTTATTTGTTCATCCTTAATTTGATTTTTGAGATGCAATTCCTTGTTTTATTCCCTGTTGTGGTCTAATGTCAAATAAGTAACAACAGCACAGCACCCCCAAAACTCAAACATAAGAGAAAAGTGTGGACCAATAAAAACGCCTCTACCTACAGGCTCCAACCTGAAACATTTAGGCATATTCTTTTCTTGTGTTCTAATCTTGCCTGCCCAGTTGATAAAACGTTTAACTGCTGATTCCTGTGGTATAATTCTTTTGTGCTCAGCAATCCATAATGGATTTGGAATTTTTGCAAAATCTTGATGTTCAGATTCTTGGGGGTGTTGCTGTGGCTGTTTTAGCCGTTGGTATTGGTGCTGTCTTCCTCTTTTCCTCAAAAAAGCCTAAAGGTTTGACCCCTTTTTCTGGGTTTATTTTCCCTATCCTTTTCTTTGTTTCTAGGTATCTTATCTCTTGTTTCTTGAAGGATTCAATAATTTATGTAACTTTCTGTTTCTGGGTTTTCTTCATTTGCTGGTATTAGAATTAATGTTGTCTGTGAAAAAGATTTGATATTTGGATATGGTCTTTTCGAAGTTACAAAATTTGCGATCTGCTAGCAGTAAAATGTGATTTGTTTATTTATTTGTGCATGTTCTTTGAATTGGTTTATTTGTGATTCCTGAAACTAGTTCATTTTATGGTGTGTGGTCTTAGGTTGCTTGGATCCTGAGAATTTTAAGGAATTTAAGCTGGTCAAGCGCACTCAACTGAGCCATAATGTGGCAAAGTTCACATTTGGTCTTCCTACTCCTACTTCAGTTTTGGGCCTTCCAATTGGACAGCATATAAGCTGCAGGTTCGTTGATTTCGTTTCCCTTATTGGATACAACTGTTTGATAGGATTGTGTTTTTGTAATCCTGTGGACTAAACAGTGTGAGTTCATATAAAATATTGTGAATTGAATCTATGTCCTTGTTTAAAGATAATTTGTTTTCAGAAGTTGTTGGTTATGATTGTATTTTTGCTGGTTATGATCTTGGTTGAGTCTTTTCATTACTTTCTCAAACAGAGGCAAGGATAGCGTAGGTGAAGAGGTTATAAAACCATATACTCCAACTACATTGGATTCTGATGTTGGATATTTTGAACTAGTTATTAAGGTTTGCACCTGAGAATTTTCTGTTCGTGAACTTGATACCATTTGTTTTGTTAAGTATAATCACTTTGTTCCCTTTTAAACTGATTTTCTGCTATTGATATTTCTGCAAGTAGATGTATCCACAAGGAAGGATGTCCCATCACTTCCGAGAGATGCGTGTTGGTGATTATCTTTCTGTAAAGGGGCCCAAGGTATGTCTTCTCTGTGCAATTAAACAGAAAATTGCTTTTGAGTTTGGATTCCTTATACTGAATTTGTATTGTAGCATGCATTTCTATAAACCAAAAAAAAGAAAAAAGAAAAAAGAAAAAAGAAAAAAGAAAAAAGAAGAAGGATGGTATGCAGGATTTTTCATAATACCAATGTGCAGAGTAGGCTTTTTTAGTTATTACCAATTGATACCTCGTCTGCATGTTACATTTTTATTATTACCTTCACAGAGTACCAAAATAAGATGCAGAATGGTCTGTATGATTTCTGCAGCAACTTTAAGCTTTCTATATTTTTTTTTCATAACTGTAAGGGTACAATTCAATCATCGCAGGAAGATCTTTTTAATGATTATTGTAAAGTGTTCGGATCTAAATTTAGAATGTAACTACTAACTAGTACTTTTTTGCTTGGCTATGCATATGATAACCCACTATTGCAGTAAGGTAAGGCTCTCATTTGAATGCTGGTATTTAAGATTTCCTTTTTATCTGTACCAGGGGCGTTTTAGGTATCAACCCGGCCAGGTTAGAGCATTTGGAATGCTTGCTGGAGGCTCAGGCATTACTCCAATGTTCCAAGTATGTATTTTAGAAATTTATCTTATTACTTTTATTAGATCTTCACTTGAACCCCCTATTTTTAATGGCTATAAGGATCATATGTTATGCTGTTTCTTGATGTTTCCACCTAGGTTGCCCGAGCAATATTAGAAAACCCAACAGACAAGACAAATGTGCACCTCATTTATGCCAATGTTACATATGAGGACATTCTTCTGAAGGTAATCTAGATCTCTGCTTTCTTATTATGCAGCTCTCTCAATGGATGTTTTGAACTAATGAAACCAAATCTGGATCATTAGCACTGACCAATTTTTCTGAATCGATACAAAATACTCCTCATGAATTTTTTACTCAGCTTCTGGTGAAATCAAGTTTCTTACTAACACAGTTCTCCGTAAAAAAAATTGGACATTCTTATTCGTGGATTTTCGAGTTATTTACATTACTTTTCCCTTTTTGGAATGTTGGAATGGCAATATGAAGGGTATCACACTAATAAGATATAATAAGAAAATATTTTTAGTTGCCCCATGGAATAACAAATTTAAAGTTTTATCTATCTTTAAAAAAATAGTGAGAAACTAAAAATTACTATCTAAGCTAAAGTTGGGGTATTGGGAACCACGAGTTAGTTGAGTCAAGTTCTTGTTTGTTTGTTAAGCCAACTCATTATGCAAATGAATCAATTATTTATTTACAGGAAGAATTGGATGGCCTTGCTGCTAAGTACCCTGATCGCTTCAAAGTCTACTATGTTTTGAATCAGGTTAGTTTCTTCTGCGACAGCTTGTTTTTCTGTTTTTCATTTTAACATTGTTTATTTTACTTCTTGGTCCCTACCCCCCCTCTCCCTCTTTTTCTTTTTTCATTTGTTTTAGGTAGCTTTTTTTTTTTTTTGGGGAGAAATGTTTGTAGTGTCCCAATGCCCTGGTTAGCTTAGCTACAGCCAAGCGAATTTCTCTTATTTTATGATGCAATTCTTGCTGTGTCTTGCCTTTCACTTTAACTGGTAAAAATGTTCTCACCTTGAATAAGTCAAAAATATCTGTTGACTCTAAATGTCAAATATTATGACAAAAATGAGAGAAATCTTGACTTTCAAGTTAACTGGTCAAAATGTTCTTACCATGAATGAGTCAAAAACATTGGTTGAGTGCATATGTTGAATATTAAGGTGAATATGATGGGAATAACTTACCGTTTGATAATTTGCTAAGTTATCTTAATGTTGACTACCGTATGGACTATTTGTTGGTCCCTTCTTCTATACTGCATATCTTCTGATGTATGTGCAACCTGATTCTGATTAATTTAGGTATTGCTACTTTTCGGATGACTGATGCATGTATAATACCATCCTGATTTATTTATAAATATTGAGTTCATTTAGCAACCAACGGCCATTTGGTTAATTCAACACAATGTTTTCCTCTCAGCCTCCTGAAGTATGGAATGGTGGTGTTGGCTTTGTATCAAAGGAAATGATTCAAGACCACTGCCCGGCACCAGCATCTGATATTCAGGTATGCCTTTTTTTTTTTTTTTTTCAAATTGACTTTGTCTATCAATTGAAACAAAAAATTTAAAAGCGAACCACACACTTGTATGCATCATAAAAGAGACAGAGGCCCTGGCCAACAATGTGCTAATAGTTATGATCACACAATCTGCAGATTCTGAGATGCGGACCACCCCCTATGAACAAGGCCATGGCTGCTCACCTTGAGGCCCTTGGCTACACACCTGATATGCAGTTCCAGTTCTGATCCTTCATGGGTCCTGGTCTGTGTTACTGGACTGCTATCTATCACTTGCATGGACTCAATGACAAGACTTCGCTGCTTTGTTTTTACTTCTTTATCTCTGGATGAAATGAAACTATGCTGCATCAGAGAAACTGAAATGTAAACTTTCGATGCTTTTAAAATTCGATAAAAATTTTCCTTCAATTGCTTAAACATGCTTCCAATGATGTCTCTTATTGAATATCTTCAAGATTGAGCATTTTCTGAAATAATGCAAGATTAAGTACTCAAGCCAGTAACTGATCCCATATTTGAGATGATTATAGGCATGTTTGACATTGGGAAAAAAATTTGTCTGCACTCCATGTGATGCACGACAGCCCTATTACTTCATTAACGATATTTTGGACTTTTGATATATGGGGTGCGCTTTGGACTGATCTTGGAAGAGAATTTGGTCTCAAGGTCGCCACATGCTTCCGCCATACTAGAAAATAAAGAATCTTATTTAACCAAAGAAAAAACTATGTAAATAAAAAAACTTGGGAAAAAATAAAGAATCTTATTTTACCAAAGAAAAAACTATGTAAATAAAAAAATTGGGAAAAAAATAGAAAATTATTCTAGCAATTTAACATCTGTGTTAAGAGATTATACCGTTAGCACTCAACTATTAGTCTAATCAAATATCTATTTTGATGGTATAATTTCAATTGGTTAGTTTATTAAAATTTTCTAATATCTTTTGTTCTATACTCGTACATAAAATAAAAGTGTAATGTTAACAAAATTTATTAAACTTACATTTATAAAATCTCTATATATAGACTTCTATAGGCAGAACAAATCTTCACTAGAGAGGTAACTTTCTCCCTCTCCCTCTCTCTTTATGTCTATGTGATTGCTTAGCAAAACATAATATTTTAGTTGTTTTTTTTTTTTTTTTAAGATTATGTCTATGAGATTGATATACTAATTTACGTCAGATTATGGAAAATCTTAAACCTTCAACATTATTAACAACTTCATACTCACATATCACGATGACTGTTTTATTTGATAGAATAAAATTTTTTATTATTCTTTTTATTTCGCTTTTATCAGGAATATCAATATCATTGGTGAGTTATCTTCTTTATAACTCTCTTTTATTTTTATTTTTTCACCATTCATTGTTAATTTGTTTTTAATTTTCTTGTTATGAAATGTGCAATTTTAATTTTGTTCTAATAATGTTGCCATTACATTTTTAATAATTTTTTTACTTTTTTTAATGGGTTGCATATTAAATTGAAAGTAGAATTTAGTGTCTTAATTTTTTGAATTTAAAAATAGAATAATAAAGATATTCAGATGTACTGTTCGTTTAATAACAAGTATGAGCAGAGCTTTCCTACAATTCTAATCAAAGCCATCTCTCATGTCAATCTGTTTTCTGCCTTAGAGCCTGATTAAGGCTTATAACCTTGCACATAGATTAAATCATAGATGATCATAAAATTGACATTAAAAAAAAGTTTACAGAAATTTAACATTTTTTACATAAAGTATGAGCATAATTGTGATCTAAATTCTGTTATAATCTTATAAATAGAAAAATAATATTTTTGTAATATATTCCAAATACTAAAAAATATATTTTCTTTAAAAAATATCTTTTATAGATAAATAATTTTTCTATAAAATAAAACAAATTTAAACTCTAATGTTGACTTTTAAATAGTATCATACCGCTAAGAAATGTATGCTTTCTAAATAGTATCATGCTAATTATGCTATAATTAGGATTCTAACTCTAACAAAACAACTATGGCATATCATAATTTAAGTTTTTAACTTGATTATGGAAAACCTAAACCTTAAACATTATTAAAAACTTATATTCTTATATCATGATAGTTATTTAATTTGATAGCATTACTTATTAAATTTTTTGTACTTCTTTTTATTTGCCTTTTGATCAGAAATTTCAATATCATTGGTGAGTTATCTTCTTTATAGTTCTCTCTTTTAAATTTTTCTTTCATCATTTATTGTTAATTCATTTTTAATTTTCTTATTAGGAAATATATGCTTTTAATTTTGTTGTAATAATGTTGCCATTATTTTTAATAATTTTCTATCTTTTTTAATGAGTCGCATATTAAATTGAAAGTAGAATGTAATGTTTTTTAAGTTTTGAATTTAAAAATAAAATAGCAAAGAACTGTTGTTACCATATAAAAATAACAAGTAATTGTCTGTTAATTATATTGGCAGCTCCAAACTTCATGTTTTTATTCGATCTTTTTCAGAATTATTAATTATGTTTGCAGCTCCTAATTTCAAGTTGCCTCGAACGTAACATATATGCAAGGGCAATGAAACTCGCTTACTGCTGAGTTGTTTATAAATAATTGGTTTATTTATGTTTTTATTCTATCCTAGGTTAATTATTCATAATTTTAACTTTTAAATTAAAAAATATTATTATAATATTTTTAAAAAATTAAAAATAGCTCAAATTATATATTATATCACAAAGATATTATTGTAGAATTTTAATAAATTTGTGTTGAAGTCTAGACCTTGTGATCCAATATTAAAAAAAAAAAAAAAAGACCACATCGTCACCATCCTCAATATTCTTAGTTGCCTGTTCAACTTGTCCCACAAGACAAGCACCCAAATCACTGGAGATGTGCATGGCACATGATCTAGTCTGAAACAAGAAGTTAGCTTCTGGCCTAGTACGAGCTTACCCAGTTAATCCTGCCGCCAATGATGCATGAAAATTTTTTCCACATTTTAAAAATATTTTTTAAAACAATTTATTGAAATTTATTTACAAAATTTTGAGTATATTTCTGTAATTTTAAAAAATTAAAAAATTTATTTCTATTTTAAAAATACTTTTTTTCTACCATTAATTTTAGTTATGAAATTTATAAATAATTAATATTTTATTTTTAAATATTTAATTAATTATTAATATTGATTTAAATAATTATTTTTAATATTATTTTTTATATAATCTCATAATTAATTATTTTAATATTTATTTTATATATATATATATATATATATATATATATATATATATATATATATATATATTTGATTTCTTATATTTTTTAAAAATATTATTTTTCGCGTAGCATTTTCCATTCCATGTTAGCTAGACTGCTGCAGTTAAGGTCAAACCCATCAATGGTGAGCTTGTATTTCGCCTTCAAATTTGGGTCAGACTTGTGCCCTTACACATATTATATCTTAGATGATCATAAAATTCATATACATTAAAAAAAATAAAAATTTTAGAGAAATTCAACTTTTTTTATCAGATGAAAAATTTGGACTCTATTTAAAAAAAATATTTTTAAATATTTTTTTGAAAAATAACTTTTTTCTGATTGGATTATATACAAAAAATCATAAAAAATTGTTTTTTAGTATTTGATATGTTTTGAAATACATTAGTTTTTTCTATAAAAAAGACTATTAAAATTTTTGAAATTCAACAAAATTTTAAAATTTAAATATAAAAGAAAAATAGACAAAAATAATAAAATAAAAACCTATCGATGAACCAATTTTCTTAAATGAATCAAATAAAAAAATATAAATATATTTTTTACGAAACAAACGAATGACTTAAACAAAATTAAAAAATTTTGCTTGAAGGAAACAATAGAAGCAGAAACTTCCTTGATTAAAAAAAATAATAATAATTTTTTTTTAAAAAAAAAGAGTCTCAGCAACTATCAAAAGCCAAAGAAGCTAAAACATGTGCCATTTTATTTGTGTTCCAAAGGATCTAAGTTACAGAGATGGAAATAAATTGAGAAACGAGACATTTCACGTCTGTAATTAAGAAATCAGAATAATTTCTTGACTCTCCCATGAAATTCACAATACTTCAAAGATTAAATAGCCAAAAAATGTCTTGAAACTATAATAAATTTGACTTTATAATTCACCCAAATTTTACAAGAAGTTAAAGTGCATATACATGCAATAGTGATTGATTGCAACATTAAAAAAAAAAAAAATTTTTTTTGTGGACCATGTATAAAGACTATAACGTAGACTATTATAAAGTTAGATCCTAACTTTTTTCCACCCCATTTTAAAAGTTGATAAAGATTTATATATCTTCAGTTTGCTACCAGTCCAATATTAAATATCTTCTAATATATTAAAAATATAAGTACAGATTTTAACAATAAAATTATTTTAAGATTGTTTTAAATTTAAGGTGAATTGAAATTTAACTAAACAAATTATTAATTAAGATTAAATCATTTTTTGACAATTTTAAGATTACATCCTTTCTTCCTTTCCATGTTAGTCTTTTAAGTGTTGATTATAAAAATAAAATTTAAATAAAAATACAAAAAAAACAAACTTTATTAATTAATCGCATATATTTTTTAAATTATTATGCTGGTATCACTATTTTTTTATATGCAAAATGCCTTTTTTTAAAAAAAATATGTGATGTTACCAAAAAATTTGTGATCACTCCACGTTCAAATCTCACATTAATCCCTAAGTGGTGATCACAAAAGAAAATCTTAATAAATAAATAAATTACTCTTAATCAATTTTTTAGAATTATTATGCTCACATCACATTTTTTTTTTACACACATATTATCTGCTTTCTTTTTAATATGTGATGTTGCCAAAAAGAATTGTGATTGGTCAAAATCTAAATTTAGCAAAAAAAAAAAAAAAATCATTGAAAAAATGAAGGTGTGTTTGGTTTAATCTTAGTGATCAACAACGAATGATCAACATTTAACAGTTAGCAATTAGTTGTGATAAATGAATAAACATAAATGAAATATTTGGTAAAATGTAATTGCATGTAATGAAATGTAATCAAATACAAACTCAATTAATTATTAAACTAAATTTTTTGTTACATTATATTATATTCTATTACATCCTACCAAATATTGTTTAAAGTATTTAATAATTTAGTAATTAAAAATGTGTTTAGATTATAGAATGACCAAAAAATAATTATTAGATATTTTAATTAATTTTATATAAAATACAAATCAATATAATGATAAATATAAAGTTAATATTATCTCAAAATTTAAATATCAATTTTTAAATTTTAAATACTAGCAAAACTAATTTTTAATATTTAATTATATTTTTAAATATTAAATATTAATTTTTAAATTAAAACGCTAAATACTGATACTTATTTAAATGTTCTCTTTCAATATTTAAATGCTAAGTACGCTAAAACACACCAAAAACCTAACGGACATTAAAAGAAAGAAAAACTAATCCTAACTACTACATTATCCCTTCAAACTACTACATTATCATTTAGACGGTGAATTATTAATTCACCTATCATTTATTTTATACTATCATTTGTTGGTCATTGTTATTATTCTATACACACCGAATAAACCATAAATAACCACAAAAAGAAAAAAAGAAAAAAGAAACACGCAGCAAAGAAATGCGGAGCCCGATTCTACAGATGGACCCTATTCCCATGCGAACTCCATCTCGTTTTTGCACTCAACCAACAACATAACTAAACTAGAAACAGAGAAAAGACTGTATGAACCACACCAACGACGCCAATTTTGGTGTGTGTGTTTGATTCTTCTTTTCTCTATGGTACAAAAACTCTGTTCTTTATCCATTCATTTTTGTTTCTTGTTATTTGTTATTTCTGGCCCTTTGCCTTTTTTTTTTTTTTTTGTCTTATTGGTATTTTCTTCTTGGTGGGTTTGATTTCATTTCAGCTGATTTTGCTTGACTTGAAATATTTTCTCAATATTGACAATGCAGACAAAAAAAGAAAATGCAAGTAAAGCAATGATATAATTTATGGGTTTGAGTCTGCTTGTGGAATCTTGGCCGATGTGATTGACAGCTAATAGCTTTTCCCCATGTGCGATATAAAGATTTCAATATGGATTATGGATTTGAGTTTATGAATTTGAGTTTTATTAAGAGGTATTGTTGATTTAGTATTTATCTTTTCATTTCTATAGAGCAATGGCTGAGAAGTATGGGTCATCATCACCTCTTGGAGTTATTTCTAGGAAATCTTTCTTGTGTTTATTCTCCTTCATATTGACCTTGTTTATATTATCATGGTTCTTTGTGTTGCGTTCCACTGGTCGTCTTAACTTTGTTGATCATAGTTTGATAACCAATCCATTGCATTCTATAATTGATAATGATAGTTCTGGATCTTGGAATGGGAATAGCATTGAATCCTCATTTGGAAGTAGATCAACTCTTGCGCATTATAGAGACGGAGAAGAAAAAGACACATCCCAAGAGAAAGTTGAGGTGAGATGTAATATTGATAAGAATAGAAAGGAACCCCTTAAAGTTTTCATGTATGATTTGCCTCCAGAGTTTCATTTTGAACTATTGGATTGGAAAGCAGAGGGAGATAGTGTTTGGCCTGATCTTAGAACGAAAGTACCTGCATATCCTGGTGGCTTGAACTTGCAACATAGTATAGAATATTGGCTTACATTGGATCTTCTTGCTTCAGAAATCCCTGGTATTCCTAGGGCTAGTAGCGCTATAAGAGTTCGAAATTCTAGTGAAGCTGATGTTGTATTTGTACCATTCTTTTCTTCATTAAGTTATAATCGGTATTCTAAGGTAAATCCACATCAAAAAAAGAGCAAGAATAAGTTATTGCAAGAGAAGCTAGTAAGATATGTGACATCACAAAGGGGATGGAAGAGGTCAGGTGGGAGAGACCATGTCATTTTGGCTCACCATCCAAATAGCATGCTGGACGCAAGGATGAAGCTATGGCCAGCAATGTTCATATTGGCAGACTTTGGGAGGTATCCTCCCAATATAGCAAATGTTGATAAAGATGTAATCGCACCTTACAAACATGTAATCAGAAGCTACGTGGATGATTCGTCTAATTTTGACAGCCGCCCAATTCTGCTGTACTTTCAAGGAGCCATATACAGGAAAGATGTAAGTGCTCTTCCTCTTTTATATATGTTTTAGTTAATCAGTTCAGTTCTAAGAGAGGAGAATTAAATGTTAAATTATTTCAAAATTTTCTTTTTTGTGTTCCAAATTATAAAATTTGGATGACTTCAGAAGGATAAAAAGTTGGGTTTTGGGAGTTCTTCTGGAATTACGAGTTCTTCAGCAGTACCTTAGATTGGCTTTTTAAGCATGACTCTTTGCTTTCTGATTACTAGGGTGGCTTTGCTCGGCAAGAATTGTTTTACCTTTTGAAAGATGAGAAAGACGTGCATTTTCAGTTTGGTAGTGTTCAGAAGAATGGAATCAACAAAGCTTCACAGGGAATGCACTCGTCCAAGTTTTGTCTGAATATTGCAGGTGACACTCCCTCATCAAACCGCCTCTTCGACGCCATTGCTAGCCACTGTGTTCCGGTCGTCATCAGTGATGATATTGAGCTCCCTTTTGAGGACGTTCTTGACTACTCCCAGTTCTGCATATTTGTTCGTACATCGGATGCTATCAAAGAAAAATTTCTCATAAATTTGATTAGGGGTATCAAGAAGGACGAATGGACCCGAATGTGGCAGAAACTGAAAGAGGTTGAAAATTTTTTCGAGTTCCAGTTTCCATCTAGGGAAGATGATGCTATTCAAATGATTTGGCAGTCTGTGGCCAGAAAGGTCCCTGCCATTAGAATGAAGATACACAAGTCCATAAGATTCTCAAGGTCTGTTACTCGCAACAATGGACAATTGAGTAAAATATCAACGCCTGGCAATTTTTGGTGAGAAAAAAAAAAAAGACATTTTTGTTTCTTGGTAGTAACCTCAGAGCTTTTCTTGAGACTTAACATAAGGTTTTGTTACTTAGAAAGGTGAGAATTGCGATCTATTTTCACTACAAATTTGTATATTCTTATAAAAAGAAAAATATAATTTGAGTCACAAAATTTTCTTTTTTTCTACTTTGAATGATTTTAGTTGTTTTTAGTTTCTCAATGTTTCGTTTTAACGGAACTAATTTATTTGTTGATTTTCAATTTTCAAATCAATCAATCAATGTAATGGATAGAAATGGCTTCAATATCCGTAAACAGTGTATGCCCTTGAATGATTTTTTTTTATTATTATTAATAATACAAATCATGATAATTTTATAAAATGTGTTGATTCATATCATCCACTTACATTCATAATTGATGGGAGATCCTAAAAATCAGCTCATTTCTTGATTATATAAATTGAAGACACTTATATATATATACACACACACGTAATAAGAAGAGAATGTACTCCTTTACAATTAAATTAATAATCTAAAAATTATTCTAAGAAAGATATTTAATAATCTAAAAAGGGCAAGAATATATTATGGATGATATGTGTGGGATTACATTTTACGAGTCCATTTTCAAGTACAAAGTTAAAGTTATGTACAAATTGGATCAGAGTTTCATGACATGTATGATAGATAAAAAATAAATGTGAATTTTTCTTTTTTGTTTCTAATCATAGTTTTCTTTGTCCCACACACAACTTTCTTTTCTTTTCTTTTTTCTTATTTCATTTTCTTTTTTTATAATGTATAATTATATTAATACAATATATAATTATAATAATTTATAATTATATTATATTATTATAATTATATAATTTATATTATTATAAATGAGATTTTTATTCCACAAAAATCAATTTAGATACATATTATTTATTTAATCTAATGAATACTTATTCTATGTTACATAATATAAAATAAAAATTATAAAAAAATAGTGTAGGTTTATGTTTCTTATACACTGTAAATTTATTTTTTTATATCATTTATTATACATTACAAATTCATTTCTTATATACTGTAGGCCCATTTGTTATATATTGCAAGCTCATTTTTTATACACTATGGCTCATTTTCTATTACTATATGTTCATTGTTTGTTGTACATTATATATTTATTTTTTATTATACACAGTATATTTATTTTTTATATATTGTAGATTCATTTTTTGTATGCATTTGTAAGATTATTTCTTTTACATATTTATTAATATAATAATATATTATCATTATAATATAATTAATTTATAAAATTTATCATATAATTTAATATAATTAATTAATATAATAATGCAAAGCTATATTAAAATATTTATATAAATTATACAATTATATTAAAAAAGAAAAAAAAATGAAACAACAAAATAACAAAGGTGTGCATGCTAACTTTATGCATTTTCTGTTTTCATCGCACGTGTATATACACTGCACTAGCCGTTTTCTCTTTTTACAGCACGCGTCATGGACATGGCTCATATGGACAAAGATCACGATCTAATTTGCCAAATTCTATAGCTCCAAGGCCCATATCTACATTCTTTCAAAGAATAAATGAGCAAAAACAAGAAGAGGCTATCGATCGGCTAAAAAACCCATCTTTATAACTATAAACCTTTCAAAAACCTCTCGTCAACTCCATGGCGCTGCTATCTTCTACTCTCTTCTTCCCTCCATTCCATTCCCTCCTCGCTCTAACCAAACTACACCGTTTCTCACCTCGTAAAACCTCCAACTTTGCCCCGGGAACACGAAACGGCTCATTTTGCCACACAACGCCACGCTTCCGTTGTCGTTTATGCTAAAACCAAGGCTTCTTCCCTCTACCCTACAACTACAGTTGCCGCCGACGACGAAGAAGAAGAAGAAAAAGTTTGATGGCGTCAACATAGCAAATGATGTTACGCAGGTCTACTCTACAACTTCTTTTTACCTCTGCTTTTCAAGGAAATTACTGATTTTCTCACTGCATATTACTTGTCTGTGCTAATTTGCAAATTGTTCGTAACTTAATAGTTATTTTTGCTTGACTTTCTATGCATTTTTACTCAATTTTTTAACAGTTGTAGAAAATTGATGTGCAGTTGATTGGAAGAACACCAATGATGTATCTCAACGAAGTTACTGAAGGCTGTGTGGCTAATATTGCTGCTACACTTGAATCCATGGAGCCTTGCAGGAGTGTTAAAGATAGGTGCTTTTCTCTTCCCTTTGGGGAAAAATAAGGTTTTATTCTTTACCTATTTTGTTTAGGCCTTGTATTTTTGGTAAATATAATGTGTGAATCGGGGTTTTGGATGTTATGGTAAATGTATGATTCATCACACAATTGGTTGTAATCTTGGTAAATATTGGTAATTTTCTCTTTCTTTCTGGAGATTTTTTTTAAAAAAAAAGTTCTGTTCTTTACCCATTTTGTCTTAGGCCTTGTATTTTTGTTAAATCTAATTTGTAAATGCTGGTTTTTGGGTGTTATAATGAATGTATTATTCATTAGATAATTGGGGTTTAACATATTGGTGTCAATTTTCATAATTTTTTGCATCTAAGATAGATATTTTCTCTTCCATGTTTGGAAAAAGTAGTTGCATAATACACCCATTTTGTTTTAGGCCTTCTGTTTTTGGTAAATTAAATGTGTGAATGGTGGGTGTTAAAAAAATATATGATTCATCACATAATTAGGGTTACATATGGGTGTCAGTTTTGGTGAATGTTGTTTCAATATTGGGCAAGTTTTTAATATTTTTTTTTTTTAGCCTCAAAAGGGATGTGTTGTAGTTGCCTCATGTTTTCTGATTTGGTTGCGATTTCAGAATTGATTATAGCATGATATCTGAAGCTGAAGAAAGTGGAGAGATTTCTCCTGGGAAGGTGAGCGTTGTGATTTTTGTTGTGAACATATGTTATGTAATGTGTGAATTGGTACTTAGCGTTGTTGTATCTTGCAAATGTGGAATATTGTCTTTAGTGCAGAGTATATTAGTTGAACCAACAAGTGGGGATACAGGACTTGGTATTGCTTTTGTTGCAGCAACTAAGGGATACAAACTTATTGTCACTATGCCCCCTTCCATAGGTGTTGAAAGAAGGGTTCTTTTACATGCATTTAGAGCAGAAATTGTTTTGACTGACCCAGAGAAAGGTTTGAAAGGGGCTGTTGACAAGGCTGAATAAATTGTTCTCAGCAAGCCAATTGTGTACTTGTTTCTACAGTTTGAGAATGTCGCTAATGTAAAGGTTATTAATGCTGGATCTGACACTGGTTACAAGTCTCTTGGTTGGATCTTAGTGCTTTCTCTTATAGAGACCTTTTGTTCAAAGTTTTCTTGCATAATTACAGATCCACTTTGAAACTTCAGGACCTGAAATATGGGACGATACTCTACGCAATATTGACATATTTGTTACTGGAATTGGAACTGGTGGGACTGTTACGGGTACTGGACGCTTCTTGAAAATGATGAACAAAGAAATTAAGGTGGGAACCATTCTTTGATGAGAAACTCCAATGCCTATTCATTAAGACAGTTAGTGTTGCTGAAACAGCTCATTACTTGCAATTTTGCAAACTTCTGGTAAATATATTTTGACCACATTTGTTATACCCACTAGAGCCTTCACTATCAAGATAGGTGCTATCAACCACTTTTATAATAGTAGTTTATGTGCATTACCAAGCTCTTACAAGTAGATTTGCGGGTGTTATTAAGACCTTATTCCAAAGTAGTTTCCAGGTACTACCTTAGACCTTTCACAAAGTATAGTTTTAAGTTTTTTAACTAAGGATTTCGTCAAACTAAAACTACAACTTTAAAGATGAGGATAACACTCTCAAACAAGCAATAAAATATTTTAAAAGTACATTCACAAAGTATGTTTGATCTGATTGAGAGTATTGAGAGAAAGTCCGGAAAACTTATTCTTCAAACTCTATTTTTAAAAATAACACTTGCTGGCTTTAACAATGTCTTCTCTTGATTATTATATCACTCTCGATTCACCCTTTTTATTTGAAAATAGCTTTCATAATGAAAACTCTTTTAATGGAACATTTTCTCTTCTTATTTGTGCTAAGAATGGGTCCTTTTATAGGTTGGCACAAAGAACTAGTTGTTAGAAAGAAAGCTATTACTTCATATCACAAATGTAGACACTCAATGCCTGCTGGAAATTTTCCATGCCTACTGTAAACTCATCAACCATCATTGATATCTTAAAAATGAGTGATTGTTAAGTAAAATACAATATCAATAATCATTTGTACTGATGAAACGTCTATTCGAACTAGCGATTAAAGAGAAGTTTATCATGATGTTTCTGTTTTGAATTTTTCATTTGTTTATTCAACTAATCTGCAATGGCTATTTGGAATTCTCAATGCTTGTTTCACTTCAACATCAATCCCTATTGAGATATGAACAATGCCCATTGTAGATTTTTAGAAAGATGTGAACTTGATGGTCTGTTTTCCAAGATCTTCAATAGTACTTCTTAATTCTTATAGAAACATTAATTCATTGAACCATGATAATTGGGAAAAGAGTTATGTTTGAAAATTCCAAATCTTATAGAGCAAAGATCAAATAAACTAAACTTGATAGTCCAACGAGTGTTGCCATATTTCAACAGCCATTGTGAATCTAGCAATGGGCATCGAAGGAATAATAACAAGCATTGGAATATCACTTAACATGAGCAAAGTCTTCTGGATGTCCCAACAATTATCATCCTCTACTATAATAGGTGTTGGATAAGTCAATCATATGGGCTATATACATTGAACTTCACAATGGGCATTGCAATTTCGCAACGGGCATGGTTCTTGATTTCTTAACAGGAGTTGCAGTCTTGCAATAGACGTTGGACTAAATGACTTGAATTAAGATAAACTCTCAAGATCACAAAACGGGCATTGGACCCTACCAGCGGGAGTTGGAAAAGCTTTTTAGTTTGAATAAAAGTTTCTGAGCCTCTAACGAGACACTCCTAATAATGCAACAGACATTGAGATTTTTTCAACAGGCATTGGAAGTTCACCAATATTTACCTCGTTCGAAATAATGGGTTAAAGTAATTGGGACATGTTGGTGTAGATATATGATGGCGTCTTGCCATTACCAAGATGGTTTGATGCATGGATATAGAAGCATTTGTGCTTTATAGTTTTGGCATATCATGATGCCAGTTGATCCACATCCATGGTAAGAATGACTAGAAGGCTGCAAAGGACAAGAAAGATGCAGAAGTTTGTGATACCATTATCATACCTTGAACCACCATTTGAAACTTGTTCAGTATTTAATAGATGTCTGATTTTAAGCTTATTCCAGAGTAAATTACTTGCTTTGTTGGAGAGTGTTATCTAAAGGGACTTGAAGAATTGGCTTAGATGATGATGTAAAATTTAGATAAAACTCTTACGGTATTGGTCATTTAGATATATGCTATATATGCAGCTCATTATGATGGACCACTTCTAGGATTGATCTCTTTTATTATTTCATATTATCATGTGGTATGCTTGACTTGTTCTGAGTCTGATATGTTCTTATTATTGTACCTGTTTCATTGCAGCTCAGTGAATGAAAATGCTGATTGCATTTAGTCTCATTCCATGAGGACCATGATGGTAAGCTGTAATTTGCTAAAGCAATCATTTTTACTTGCTATTTCAATAATCATATATTCAATTGTCCCTTTTACTTGATAGCTTTACCTATCATTAGACTATGAATTTTAGCATTTCTATGGAAACATTTTGGTTTTGCATTGTCAAAAATGAGTTGATGTTGCAACAGTTATCTGATTAGTTACATAAGGTTTGTCACTTATCACTTCAAAAGGACATACAAAGTTCTATTTGTATGCTGTATGGTGGCAAATATGTGTTTCTGCGTCATGTTTTTTCCATATTGTTGATCTTTCCGTATGGCATCAAGTTGAATGTTGAATCCTTGTTTCTTATGTGGTTGGTGTGGAACCTGCTGAAAGATGTGTAATCTCAGGCGAAAACCCAGGTGGAAATTGTTGTATTTGTCTTTAAATTGATTACAAGTTCTTTTGCTTTTTTCTGCTGGAATGATTGTGTTTCTTTTCACTGTAGTGGCTAACAAAATCTTGATGTAGGTTATGTTCCAAGCATTTTGGATGTTAAATTGCTTGATGAGGTTGTCAAGGTGACTTCTTGTCTTTGGAACTTTGGATTCTATTATCACAGTGAAATATCTTCTTTTAAGGAAAAAAAAAATTCTAGATCAGTTGATGGGAATCTTATAGAATAGGGAGTTATTGTGAGAAGAATATGCAGGGTGCAATATAGAGGGAATTCTTTTTTCTAGTCTTTTGTATGGAGTTGTACGATGTGAACATAAGTACACATTTTAAATATACTATTCTATTGTTAAATCAAATGATTATGGATATGGTGAAAGTGAACGCAATTGTTCAATAGTTTTTCCAATTTCAAGCATTTAATCTGCCAGTCTGCCGTTTTTTTTTGACATGTTAGAGAGAGTATTCTGCGCAATATCCATATTTATGGCTGCTGCCCAACTATTTTCTGGTAGCATTAATGTTTTGCTTATTCAAAAACACAGACTTCTTTCTGTTTCTTGTTAGCTATTGTCCATTGAGTGACTGCAACTTGAAAGTTGTCGTCTTCTATGGGTTCTGTTTATCAACTGGTTCAGTTAGATGAATTATTTGTCAGTTGATCTCAAATTTATTGACACAAAAATGCAGGTCACAAATGATGAAGCTGTTGAAATGGCAACAAGACTAGCATTAGAGGAAGGGTTGGTGGTAATATGCAAAGATATTTCAGCATAAAGCTTCCTATTAGTATTCTGTATCACTTCTGATATTATTTTTCATTGGTTTCATTTTAAAGTTTGTGCTAAGAAATTTCACTTTGGCTGAATAGTTATTAGCATTCTGGAATTTGCTTACCTTGCTGACCTCAAAATAATATAGAACAGGATTATAACTTCATCTTCTTTTTTCTGCAAGAAATTTCACCCTTTTCAAGCAGCACCTAGTTGTGACAATGAGAAAGCAAGAGCTTAAAAGATGCCTTCATGAATGAAAAATGAATCCAACCTGGTTGTTTTATCCCCCTTAATCAAAAGCTGAGAATGAAAACACCAACCTTTTTACTTGAAGCTCTATCCCTATGGCTTTACCTTGCAGCTGAGTTTCATATTCTAGGTTTGTGTGCACTGAATTTGGCCCATGCAGATACTGGACCTTACCATAAGCAACACAAGAGTAGTTGATTTACCAGTCACCTTTGCCCAAAACCAACTGATAGGGATTTTAGAAGTAAAACCAACTTGGGGATCTTTGACAGCCACAACAAAACCCTAAATATTTGAGTTGGTTCTGCTGATTTGAGTTTGGTGCTGCATTGCTAGTAGGCGTTGAGTTTATGCATTTTACATATATTTTAAACTTCTAGATAACTGATATATACTTCAAGGAAGTGCAGTATGCACATCAATATAATCATTTTTGAGCTCCTGGAAAAGATGGAAAAAGCATTTAGTCGTATATGAATTCTATATGGGATAAGTTCTTATTTTTCAGTGTTCAAATGCTTCATCCTTGAAAATACCACTTAATCTGCCTACCAATGCACAGTTTTTCGTTAGAAATCAAGACTGACAAGCATTTTACATGTATTTCATTTGCTATGTAATCACAAGCAATAATATTACGAGGCTTTTATTCTCAAGCTGATGCTATATGTCCAACTTGCCATCTAATGTTTCAATGCTATATAGGTTATATTTCCAAACTTTGGCGAGAGATATGCCTTCTGTTCTTTTTCAATCTTTATATGAAGAGGTTCAAAATATGCAACCGAGATAGTCAAAACATCTCAAGATACAAGCATTTCTTCCATTCTTGAGTGCTGACCAATGAATAGCATTGGTAGGTAAATAATTTATATGGTTTTTCTGAATCAGTTTTCCTCCAGTGAATGTTCCTGGATGGACCAACATTAATCTTCCCTTGCTTAGCAGGTGTAGTCTTCATATCAGGATGCAGATTCTTTGTGTGATTCTTTGAGAAATGCAGAGTCGCAGAATTTTTATCATAGAGGGAAATGTCCAAAAAAAGAATTTTGCATCCTGATCTCATTATCTCTGCCTGATTGCATGCATAAATTTTCTCGGAAAAGAATCTGGATATGCTGACCAAGATTTGTTAGGGGTGCTTATCATGTCATACATGCTACAACATATCATGAGTGGTGGGCATATCCGAGTTCAAGCTTCGATGTCAGGAATGAAACTGGGGTAAAGATTTCATACTTAGTATGTATCAGGATCTAGTGTTCAATTACTCAGTGCCATTAAGTCGTGTTTCTGTTCCCATTTTGCTTACTTTTCTGTTCCCATTTTGCCAAGTAAATGATAGATCGAACGTTGCTGAAGCAAAATTTCAGATGTTCCTGTTCTTTTTATGTTGTTATACAGGACAGGACCATTCTTCTCAAAAAGATTAAGCCTTTGTTTGGGAAGAAGAGAAAGGTTAGGGAAAGGAAAGAAGAGTAGAGAAAGGGGGATGGGGAATACTTCGTTCTGTTGTTTGGAAAAGTAAGAGTAAAAGGGGGAAAGGAAAATGAATACTAAATTTTTCCCCAAGGCCCACCATTTTATAACCACTTGGATTTGAAGGGAAAAATACAAAAATTGTTTTTTTATTATGTAATTACTAATTTACCGATAAATAACTTACTTTTATTCTCTTATTATTTTCAATTTTTTTAATCCATTTTAAGTAGAAGTTGAAATTATTTTCTTTATTTATTTTTATATGTACGGAATTTATTTTATATTTTATTATTTTTTATTTGTAAATTAAATTTTTATAATTGCTCTTACTAATCTAAATAAATTTTTATCCATGAATGTATAGACTAGAGAGTATAATATGTATACATTTTAAATTCATATTAAATTTAGATTTTTCAAGTAAACTATAAATACATGAAGGATAAAATAGCAATTTTAATTTAAAAAAGCTTTCCTTTCCTTCATTTTCTACAATTTCCCAAACAAGTGAAAGAAATTCTCTACTTTTCTTTTTCTCATCTCCATATTTTTCCAAACAAAGTAGGGAAAGAAACATTCACTACCTTTTCCATTCTTTTCTCTGCTTTTTTTTTTTTTTCCCCCTTATCTTTCTTGTCCTCACCCAACTTTTTTCCCAAACATAGTGTAAATGATTGTGTCATTAGATAGTACTAACAGTTTTGTCTGATCCACAATCATATATCTATTCTTTGTACTAATTAAATGAAATGTCAATGTTGATTGTGATGGATGATGGTGAGGACAATGGATGGTGAGGCATGAATCAATGAGAAGTTATTAGGTAGGACCTTCACTTGGTCCTTTTCTCTCATGAACATGTAGTTTTTATCAATTATCAAGCCTACAATTGATATAGGAGGATTATTGGATGATTCTATCTAGCAAGTATTTTTGATTTACTGTATAAATTGAGTTCATAATCAATTGTCATCACGGGTGGAGGAAAATAAGTGGAAATTTTAAATAGAAATTCTTCTCAAGGATATACCAGTGCATTTTTGGCTTGATACGCAAGTAATCTCTCTTTTCCTCATCAGATGCATAGAATATTTTGTTAACAGCTTTAGAATAGTGTTAAGTGAATTTGCTTGATGATTAAGTTGAATTACCAAACTATTAAATTAAATTGGAAGAGAACATTAATGTACCAAAAAGCTTTCAGAGATTAAATTCCAATTACCTATAAGGGGTCTCTTAGTTTTTTCTTTTCTTCAGCTTTCTCTATTTACTTTGGCATGGAATCAAAATCACAAATTTTTATGTATGCTACAACTTTACCCATTTGTCAAGCTCATGCTTCGTATTGTAATCTCTACTCTAGTCTTAAAAGCAAGATTATATATATATATATGTATCATGTTTTTGCAATGTGTTACTTTTTTTTTTTTTGAAATTATTGTGAAATGAGATCATATGTTTAATTTTTCATAAGATGGTAAAATGATAAATTGTGTTATTCTAATATTATAAGAAAGTATTAATGTTATTTCCGCTTTGAATGCATCTCTCTATGAATTGTTTAGAGTGACATTATCATTTTTCATAATTCATTAAATTTATAAGATAATACATTATAGAAAAATTCTTTGAATCTATTTAGTATATGAATTAATAATATTCAAAGCATTATATAATATGATTATCCTGTTTTTTAAAATATAAGTAATATTTTTTTTGAAATTATTATTAAATGAGATCATATTTTTAATTTTTCATAACATGGTAAGATGATATATAGTGTTATTCATATATTACAATAACAAATTATTAATGTTATTAATGCTTTGAATGCATCTTTCTATTAAATAGTTTTAGAGTCAAATAATCATTTTTAACTTCATCTTCTTATCGATTAATTGATACGTTAATTAATAAATTTCTTTAATTCTGAAGCTATGTATATAATTTAATAATAGTTTTAATAGAATTTAATTAGTGATGCCTAATCTCGAATTTACCACTAGGCTTTTACTATGGACCACCAATCTTGTTGACCAAAAAAATATATATAATAATAATATTTAACATTAATCAAAATTAAATTTCATGAATATTCTTATCTAGTGGATGATATTTGCCGACATTATGCGGTATTTCTCTATTGATTATAAGTCGCCGTGTAATGATCATGGTGAATAGGAAATTAAATTTCATTATTATTATTGAAAAGGATATGAAGAAGGGTAATGCCACTTGTGTGGCTATAATACACGGAAATTTTTAGAGGAAGACATCTTTCACATTTTGAAAATATTTCATTTCAGAAAACTTACCAAAATTTATTCAAAACATTTAGAATGCATTTTTATATTTTTTAAAAAAATTAAAAAACACATTTTTTTAATTATTAATTTTAATTGTAAAATTTATGAACAATTAATATTTATTTTTTAAATATTTAATTGATTATTATCATCTTATTTATTTTTTATAATTAATATTGATTTCGATAATTATTTTTAATATTATGTTTTATATGATCTCATAATTTGTTGCTTCTATATTTATTATAAATATTATATATAAGAAAAATATTTATAAATACGTTTTTATTTTTTTATATTTTATTATTTATATTTAAAAAAATATTATTTTTCTATATTTATTTTTATATTTCTCATTTCTGTACTACATAGGCGTGTGAATGGTCTCATAGTTGAGGGAAATGAGGTGTGCATATTTTTTTTTTTTTGATTGGTGCATATTCTTGATTTCAAAAAAAAAGAAGGGTGGGCCATGTCCTTAGCCTAATTTGAAGGCCATTAAACAAGGTGTAAATGCACAAGAGTTGGAGTAAGCCAGGGCCTAAGATGTTTCTTTTTCCACATTATTATAACATAGATGTTGATTTGAACCAGAAGAGACTGAAACGGAGCGATACGTTAATGACTTTCAGGATGAGATTTAATGCCAAAATTGTTTGTTTGAATATTAATTATTAGCCTATTTTCACAACCACATTTCATAATCTTATTAATGAATTCTAATTAATACCTTTGATTTTCCCTTATTTTAAGAAGGAAGCATGTTAATTTATTTTTCTTTGAGAAAATAATATGAATCCTTATATTCATGAATAATAACGATATCTTGATTCACAAATATATAAAATAATAAGCGGTATGTTAATTTATAAATAAATATTTTACTTTTTTTTATCTCATTAATTTTTTCTCCATAGTCAAATATAAAAATGTTTATTTTTCCTTTTTCAAGAGTTTATTTATATTTAGCTATAACATTTTATTTTAAAAAATAAATTAATAGCTGATAAGCTATCTAATAAATCTAATTCAGAAAAATATTTTTTTGTTATTTTTCATTAATATTTTATACTTTTTGAAATAAAAAGATAAATATATCTTTGATTTCTTATGTTAACTTTAATATATTATTTATTTTAATATTATTTTTATTTAATAATAATAAATTATTTATTATTTATATTAAATATACTATTTTATTTTTAATGAAATCTTATATTTAATATTAATATTTAACATATATATATTATAAAAATTTTAACTTATAATTTTAAAAAAATTAATGGATGATTATATATCATTTATTTTAAAATCTAAAATTTTAAATATATTTATTTATTTATTCAAAATTTATGTCTATATATTTAACTATATCATAAGATAGATATTTAACTATCTAGCTACAGTCCTAACCCAATAATCTAAATTTTATCTTAGTCTATATTTGGAAATGAGGAAAGTAAAAATAAAATATTTTTTATTGTTTTTTTTGTTTGAGAAAAGGAAAAATAAGAGGCAAAACAAAATAAAGGAGAAAAATAACATGTAGGACCTATAATCCATTTTTCATCCATATTCGAGAGAAAGAGGGTGAAAAGCTATTGAAATGACATTTCTATACTATAATCAATTAATTTCTAGAGAAAAAAGTTGAGGGTATAATAGAAATTTTACCAGTTATAAAATAACTTTCTTTTCTCCACTATCCAAACATTAGGTGGAATGTTTTATCTCTTAAGCATTTTGCATTTTTATTTTTCTCTCATTAATTCTTTCCTCATGGTTCAATATAGGGATGTTTATTTTTCCTTTTTTTAGAGATTTTTTTTTTCCTTTTGAGTTTATAAAAGGTGTAGAAATGCCTTTAGTTAATATGCTATTTTTATTTTAAAAAACAGTTGATAACTAATAGGCTATTTAGCAATTTCAATTT
>CATIWR010151958.1:0-22156 GCA_949677035.1 Omphalea diandra
ACATGATCATAACGTTCAGCAAGAGACCGATACATGCGGTAGAACTCTTCAACAAGAGAAATCAATTCTGGCCTCTTCTGATAATACATCTCAGCCTTTTTTGCAAATGAATCTCCATCCTCTTCAATCAGCTTTAGCATCCGCCTCACGCTCTGGTCCATTTCTATTGTCAAGGATCGTTTTGTTATTTTCTTGCTTGGCATATTGAAAATCAAAATGACTCAATATTAAAGTTTTTTTGTAAATTTTTAGAAAAAGGAAATAAGAACAGTTGCTTCTCTATCAGCAGAGTGGCTGTTTGGATAAAGGAATGGCAATCATTCAGAGATATCCCCAAGTTAGAAATGATGATAAGGTTACTTGCAAAGAAAATGGCTAAAATTATCAAACTGTTGCCTATTTTATTGCTTTAACCATGACACTTTTAGGAAATGAAATAAAATAGAAGGAAGAAGCCAAATATAGACAACAGACCCTTTTATTAAGACAAGGCAGCATTAAGCAGATACTGTAAAGAAATAAATGGTGCCACTGGAACTTCTAATTGGTAATGAGGCAATAAAGAGTAATCCACAGAGCATTGCAAACCCCCTATTGATTCATAATCTGTTCCTTAATGTTAATGCTTTACTCTCACAAAATTGGAGGAAAAAAAGGGATGGGTGAAAAGCACAACCAGCTTACCCTCAAGATTCTCTGCAAGCCACTTGGAATTTTTGGGACTAATGTGACAATCCCACCACCAAGAATGTGATTTCCTTGATTGCAATCTCTTAAAATTCTTACTTGACGGAACCTGAAATAAGCGGCTCAAAATATTAAATTGGTTTAGTTAAACTTAAGCGAGAGAGAGAGAGAGAAGAGAGAGATGCAACAAAAATGGCTAGGGCAAAAACAAACTCCAAATCAGGTAACACATTCAACATCAGGCACATATACTTGTCACAGCTATAAGTTCTTGTGACGCATTCGAACCATCGTTCTAAACATCCCTTCTCTAAACAGAACTATCATATAGAATCATAGCTTCCAACACAATTTTCACATTTTGGAAAACACCACCACCATTGGCCATTGTATGGTTGGACTTTAGAGACAGTAAGAAAAGTGTCAGACAAGAGAATAGGCACAAGTTAAGCGACAGGGGAAAAAAAAAAAAGTAATAGAAAAAATCTATCTAATAACTAAGAAGCTACATGGTTCATCATACATCATAGTTTTTGATAGGACTATCAGAAATACTGCATAAATAAAGCCTAGATAGTTCAAGATTTCTAAATTAGAAGATAATTGAAGAACACAAAGGAAAGTGTTCTATTTGAGAATCATTTCTCACCATGGGAGAAGCCATCTGTGAGTCGGCTGAAATTAAGAGTAGATGTAAGAATAGGAGTCCAAAGAGTGACAAAATCAGCTTCACCTGCCAGACACACCGAAATGTCAACTTTAAACATATCAAAAGTCAAACATCACAATCTAAATAACCCTTTAAACAATAAATCTATAATGAATCCATTTGATTTGTAAATGAATTTCATTAAAAATTTCATTTGTAAATCAATTGTCATGTTTGAATTAAATGCTAAATTCAGCCACACTAGATAATACTCCAAAGCAACTTGCATCCCTTTAGTTTTAAGTGCACTAAATACTAAAATTACTCAAGTGCCCTCGTTTCGATAGACTCTTGTCACTTGTCCCGCAATATCTAAATATTGATTTATGGTTCAAAGAAAGTGCATGAGTTGGATCTCATGTTGAAGCAAAGAATAGATGGATTAAATTTTATACTCCCTCTGTTCCAAAAAGATTGTCTACTATTCATTTTTTAGATATCCCAAAATATACGCTCTTTTTCATTAATTATTATTAAATTTTACTAAAGTATATTTATTTCTTCATTAAATATAATTAAAGGATAAATGAAAAATATATTATAAATTGTGAATTGTTAATGCACTGAATATAATTTTCTTAAACAACGTGAAAAATTGTAGATAACAACTTTTTTAAGACAGAAAGAGCGATTTTTTTGTTTCGGAACTGTGAAAATGCATTAAATAAATAAATAATTCACCTAAAAAAATCAAAACAACATTTCAAATCATAGATAATATAGTTGCAGGTTTTAAAATCCTTTAGTCAATAAGTAGTTCAAAATCTTTTTGACGTGTTTTTCATGACCTTTCTCCATCAAACGAGTGTAAGATTGTAAACCGTCAAAATATATGTTATTTTGCTTTCACTTCTCAATGTTCGCAAGCAAGAAAAAATATACATACTTACATTCTAACTCCTTTTATTTTCTTACTATCAAAACAAGAAAAGGAAAATAAATAAAGGAATTTTTTTTATTATTTTTCTTCTTTATCCCCTTTCCTTCTCATTTTTACTTTTCTAAACAAAGGATAAAGTCCCAAAACCTTGAAAATAAAGGTATTACTACAAATTAATTCAGTGCCCGCCCGAGAAGTGGAAAATCTCAAGTTTATTTTACGTATTAAGTTAATAACTTCTCGATTCTAGTTACTCCTAATGCTCTACACTAGCCTTTGGTGCAATGTGTAAAGAACACAAAATTTAACAATTATAAAAATATATATACCCATTTTTTAGAAATCTTAAATTTTATTTTTAACAAAATTTCAAATTATACAATCTGAATTGAGAAGTGTAGATTATAAAAACATGTTTAGACAAACATGAAAAAATAAAAATCCGAACGCTTGTACTAGGGCAAATCACTGTTTTAAAATCAGACTGGGAACTAAAATAGTTGGCTGGCCCAATTTCCGATTTAATTGATCCAATTTAATAGTTATTTTTTAAAAAATTATATATATATATATATATATATATATAATCAGAAAACTAGTATAATATAATAACATAATAGAAACATTTTTAATATTTAAACTTTGAATAAAATAGTATAATTTTTAAAAATTTTGAATTTTATTACAAAATAATATAATTTAAATTAAATTAATTTGATCTTATTTTCAGTTTTCATGTTTAATTAAACTGGAAATAATTAAGCATTACCTGTATTTTCCACATCTAAGAAACTACAATAATTATTCTCTATAAATAAAAACTAAACTGTAAAATTTTTGTTTGACAATAGTTTTCTTTACACCCTCGCTTTAAACGTTTCCTGGAAAAAAATTACGGAAAATTTGACAGGGAAACAAAGTTCTTAGGATGCATCAATTGACTGAGAATAAAACCCTACCCATCCGGCACATGCTGCGTTTGTGTTTTAAACTATCGGAATCAGGGACGATACAGCCAACACTAGAAATAAGGGCCCACGCTGGCATCGTTCATGGTGGGTCCAAGAAGAAAATGAGGTACAAAATTTCTATATGGGGTTGGAGGCGTATAATCACGCACATGAAAAGCGCAGGCATAGAGTAGTCATGCCTCGACGCGCGGGAAATTGACACAATTCACAACTGTCCAAATAAGATATCCTGCTACTTCCACGCGTATCTTTTTACGTCTATTATTCTTCTAGTAAAGTCTAATGGAAAAACCTGATTTAAAGCAATTTGTGAGATCGAAAAAATTTAAAATTGATTAATAATTTAATTAAATTTAATATTAAAATTTAATCACTTAAAAAATATTAAAATCAAAAAAATTAATAAAAGCGTATAATTTTGTAAAATTAAAAATCAAATCAAATAATTTAATTTAAAATTATGTGATTTTGTGAAAAATTTCAAAAAAAAATACATTATTATACTCCAAATTTAAATTTTTAACATAAATTACGTTATTTTATAAAAATTTCAAAAAAATATTATTTTACTTAAAATTTAAATTTTAAAAATAGATTTTATTATATTTTTTTAATTTTTTAAATATTTTAAGTATTATTTATATATTTTTTAAAAAAATTATCTATTAAATTCAATTTCATTAAATTAACTGAATTAGTCCGATTCAAAAACATTGATTTAAAGCGATTATATCCCGATAATATTCACTCATTTGATAATATAATATTATATTAACATTTATAATAATAATAATTAATTAATATATATATTTTTCAAGTGAAATGATAATCTATAATGAGAATAGGCGTATTTTTATTTTTATTCTTATATACACCACAAAAAAAAGTCTATAACGTTTCAAGTTGGACTTTGAGCCAATCACTCCCTTGACAAATTAAAGAATATCACCTCGATTTCTCAGTCAGTCAAAGAATTTGATTTCCTTCTAATTTCGTAACTCTATAGCCTGTTTCTTTAGTTAATTACTGTCAGTTTCTATCTAATTCAAGTGGATTCTAACAAATCAAAAGATATCACTACAAAATCTTATTACCAACAAAAAAAAAAGAATGAAACAAAATAATTACAGAAAGAGATGAGAAGGCAACTTACAAAAAGAAGAGATATAATCGTCAATATCAGTGGATGAGTTGTGGATATGAAGCTGCAAATGCAATCACAGAGGAGTTGATGGCGAATCTGAAAAACCAGGAGCTCATAGAGAGAGAAAGTGTCTGCGTGAGAGAGAGAGAGAGAGAGAGCAAAGGAACTGATAGTTGGGCTCGGAAGGGGTACGTATGGAGTAAATGAGAATGGAGAAGGAGAGAAGAAGGAACAGAGAGAACCTTTAAAATCGGTTTCCCACGTGGATTTCAATTAAGAAAAGTCAAAAATCTAAGGTCTTTTCGCAATGTGATGTGGTGGTTGTATCATTATATTGGTGTTGCATTTATGTGGCGGATAACAATAATAGCAACAACAATAA
This sequence comes from Omphalea diandra, assembly GCA_949677035.1. Lineage (NCBI taxonomy): Eukaryota > Viridiplantae > Streptophyta > Magnoliopsida > Malpighiales > Euphorbiaceae > Omphalea > Omphalea diandra. The sequence goes on from CATIWR010151958.1 coordinate 4,774, forward strand.
CATATTTTTCATTTAAAAAAATCATTAGGATTAAAGTTTTTCATTTTATTAACTATTATATTAATCAATAATATAAAATTAATAAATATTAATATATTTAATTTTAAAAAATTAAACGATAATTCTTCATTGAAATAAGAAATTATAAATCTTTAAATTATGTTATATGGAAATTTTACTATTTTTAAATAAGACTATTTTTATTTAATATTTTATTGATTATATAAATTATCATTTAAATAAAATTTAATAATGTAAAAAATAATTAAAAAAGAAATAAAAATCAAACTAAGCATTAGAAATTATAAGAAATTGAACTGAAAAAGTGGATGTGACAAAAAATTGAACAGATGTTAAGTTCGAGAATAGATTGGATTAAAATGAGTTTGGGTCGACTATTACTAAAGATTAAATTAATAAATTAGATAGTTAAACTTAAATCATTGTATGCCCTTTGTATTTTATGTATTTTTTCAATGTGAGATAACTCTTAACACTCTTATTTTATGTATTTTTTCAATGTGAGATAACTCTTAACAGTTTCCCTTAAGTGATAACTACTTAATTGATCACTTGAAATTGAAATTCCTCCTCTCAAATTGAAATTGAATGCAACGGTAACACTGGACCAGGACATTGGAATTGAATATCCATATGGGAAGTCAGGTGACAAACAGAAAACTAAACCAAACTTGCTTTAATACCCTTTTAGAAATTAGAAGAAATGGATTGAAAGAGTGAATGTGATAGAAATTGAACAGAGGTTAAACTCGAGAATAAATTCAGTTAAAATAAGTTTGGGTCAACTATTGCTAAAATGTTAGAACTAACTAATCAGATAGTTAAGCTCAAGTCATTAGATACTTTTTATATTTTATATATTTTTTCAATGTGAGATAACTCTTAACACTAAGTATTACCTATTATAGAAATTGTAATTTACCATAACAAAGTGCAATTAGAAAATGGAAAGAAATAATAAATGAGAAATAAGAATTACATTAAGTATAAAAAATAAATATAGAAGAATAAAAGAAAATGTAATAATAATTTAAGAATAAAATAGAAAACTATATTTGGGGTATGATTTTCATGAAAAAGTAATATAACAATATTTAATTTTAGTATTTAATTTGTAATGATATTAAATTAGTGATTAATATGTGTATTGTGTGAATTATAATTTAATATATTAAAATATATTTATAAATATTAATAAGGTGTAATATTTATTAACTAAATAAATAATATCTTTTTTCTAAATTGATAATTTATGCATATTATTTTTATTCTTATTTATAGAATTACCTATGTGGTAATTTCTCTTTATATATTTTTAGTTTTATTTTTTAATTAGATAAAATTTATATCTCAATCTAATAAACATTTTAAATTATTTATTTATCAAATAACTTATATGACAAAGAGTAAGTTATCATCTCAAACAAACTCTATAACCTGACAAATAGCTAACAGTCCTCTCAAATAAATTCTAAAATAATAATAAATTACATATATTAATCGATAAATTGTGCTTTACGGCTATAATTTATCATAGTATTTAAAATATATTTCAAATATTAATAAGATAAACTTTACATATAAAATATATGATTAAGTAAATAATATTTATTTCTAAAATATATAATAAAAATTATTTTTTAGTCTTGTATTTTTTTAGTTGCTTATTTTATAATTTCTTGTAATTATTTTTTATTTTCATTTATAGTTATTTTAATTAAGTAATTTTAAATGAAAAGTATAATCATTTATGTATAAAACAACTAGTTTGATATATATTTAAATTTTTGTTTCAAACAAATAGTTAACTGACAAATAATAATCATATTAAGTTGAATTTAACATCATAATTAATTTTATATATATATTGATTGATTCTTATAAAAATTGAGTTTTTCACTTGTAATTACTTTTCATGTATATGGGCTCTCTTAAATGTCAAATGAATAAGTTTGAACGAAGTAAAGTTTGACTTAGTTTTGATACTACTCAAGTAAATATGAACTTAGCCTAACCATACACAAAGTCTAGTTAGGCCTTGGTTACTATCATAGGCCAGTATAGCTCGATCCAACCTAAAAGCCCACCAAACCACAGCTAGAGGAGCAAGCCTAGTTAGGTATAATTGGCTCGTAGCTCATTCCAAATAAAAATGTTATCTATTATCAGGAAAATATTCTTTATTAAGGAAGATAATTCTCATCAAGAAACAATAATTAAATAGAAATAGTTCAAATCCTAATCCAATTAGAAAACAAGTATTTCTAACCACTATATAAGGAGAACCAACAAGTATCTCAGAAACATTACATTCACCCTCTCACTCTCTCTAACACATTACTAATTTAATCATTGAAGTGGGCTTTCGGCAATTGGCCTGACACTCTTTCACCTCTCTTATCTTACAAGAATCGAACTAGGATCACCCAAGCCAATCATCTCCACTCTATTCAATTCATTCGAACCACCTACTGGGTAAACTTCACAACATCAAATTTGGTTTCATTTGTATCTTTAATAGCTAATAGGGTATAATAATATTAATTGAAAGGATCCATTACCCAGTGAATGCTCAAGTTTCTTTCAGATACAATCTACGTTTTACATAGTTATGATTTAATATATTATTTAAAAATATTAATAAAATAAAACATTCATATAAAAAATATATTAAGTAAATCTATTTTCAAAGGTTTAGGATTAAAACATCATACAACCTAACAAATCCAAACAAAGAATTTAAGAATTAAAATTATATTTTTTTAAAAGCTTTTTCTTTGATAAATTGTTAGACTAAGGTGGTCAAACCTTGGTCAAATTATGCTTTTGCTATTGAAAATATAGATTAAAATGTACTAATGTTTGAATTAAGTATTGTTCTTATATAAAAAAAAAAAAGATAGAAATAAGTTGAAAAGTTGAAATCAAGTGAAAAATTTTCAAGTCTCAAAATTGGCTTGTAAATAGTGCCCAAGACAAAAGAATCGCGATCAAGAACTCAATTATGACTGTTATCACTACAAGAAAATATAAAAATACTGATGAAATTTACTGACGGATAAACATTTGTCTGTAAATTATTGTCGAATCAATGACGAAACGAAGGAGAGAATGTAATTTTAAAATACAACGAATGATTATCAATGGAATTTCGCCAGTAATATAGCAACGAAAATATTTCGTCAGTAAACGAAAAGACACGTAAGAATTAACGCACTAGAAATTTTGTTGATAAATTGATAAATAAAAATGAAAAAAATATATTGACAAAATAATAACGAATAATTTAAACTGTCATTTTTCGTATGTAATTCGTGGCAAATATTAATTAAAACTCGCAAAGAAATCTTTTCTTTCCTCTCTTCCTCTTTCTCTTCTCCTTCTCTTCCTGCACTCTGGCTTTCTCCCCTCGCTGCTCTCCTCTCTCCCTCAGCTCCCTCTCACTGTTGCAACTCTCCTCTCTCCCCCCTCAGTTGCTCTGTCTTTGGCGCCCTCCCCCTTTGCTCTCCTCTTTGTTGTTGTTACCAGCGTCGAAGTTGCCATATGAGATGCCTTTACTGCCATAATCAAACGCCACTGTTGCCACTTAGTACATGAATCTTTCCCTCCCTCTTGTAGTTGTTTTTTTTTGTTTTTTGTATTTTGTAATTTTGATTGTGAAATCTGTAATTTTTTTGAAGAAATTTGATTGTAATATTGAAAATTTGATTGTATATAATAACATTGTGAAATCTGTAAATCACATATACTAGCTACAAATGCTCCAACACGAGTTGATGTCTCAGAAGGATAATCAATAGCTATTGTGTCTAAGACACGTTTAAAACATAGAAGACCAATCAGTTCCAAAGATAAAAATCCTAGAAAAAGAAACAAAGCAAATGATCAATTTGGCATAATAAAGGAGGTTAGTACTCTTGAAGGGTTTAAAGACATAATTGATCATAAAACCCTTGAAGAGGTTTAGGTACTTGAATATAATGAAAATGGTGAGATCTCAATAAATTATGCCAATAATATTCTTGCATATAATGTAACGCTTGATATTATTAAAGAAAGCGAGAACATTGAACTAAATACTGTCATAGAATGACAATGAAGAAATGATTGGCCAAAATGGAAAGAAGCTATTCAAGCTGAATTAAACTCACTTATAAAATATGAGGTTTTTGGACCTATAGTTCAAACACTAGAAGATGTAATACCTGTTGAGTACAAATGGATTTTTGTGAGAAAGTGAAATGAAAAGAATGAGATAAGATATAAAGTAAGACTTATTGCACAAGGTTTTTCATAAAGACTTGGCATTGACTATGAAGAAACTTATTCTCCTGTGGTGGATGCAATTACATTTAGATATCTAATTAGTCTTGTAGTTTGTGAAAACTTGATATGCGTCTAATGGACATAGTTTAACTTATTTATATGAATCACTTGATAGTGATATTTATATGAAAAATCCCTAAAGGATTTAACATGCCTGGAGTATATAACTCAAATTCTCAAGAAATATAATCAATTAAATTGCAAAGGTCCCTGTATGAATTAAAGCAATCTGGACGAATGTGTTATAATTGTCTGAGTGAATATTTATTGAAAGAAGGATATAGTAATGATCCTATTTTTCCATGTGTTTTTATAAAGATATTAGGATTGGGATTTGTTATTATTGCAGTATATGTTGATGACTTAAATATTATTAGCACTCTCAATAAACTTTCAAAGCCAATAGAATATTTAAAGAAAGAATTTGAAATAAAAAATCTTAAAAAGATAAAGTTTTGTCTTGGCTTACAAATTGAGCATTTTGAAGATGAAATTTTTGTTCATCAGTCAAATTATACAAAAAAGATCTTAAAAAGAGTTTACATGGATAAAGCATATCCATTAAGCACCCCAATAGTTGTTCGATCACTTGATGTGAAAAAGGATCCATTCTCACCTTGAGAAGAGAACAAAAAATCATTGGTCTTTAAGTACCATACCTTAGTGCAATAGGAACATTAATGTATCTTACTAATAATACTCGTCCAGACATAACTTTTTCTGTCAATTTGTTAACAAGATATAGTGTTTCTCCAACTCAAAGACATTGGAATAGAGTTAAGCAAATATTCCATTAGCATAAGCGATATGGGTTTGTATTGCTCAAAGAAATCTAAGTCATCGCTAGTTGGTTATGCAAATGTAAGTTATTTGTCTGATCCACATAAACTCAATCTCAAACAAGTTATATGTTTATTTATAGTGACATTGCTATATCATGACGCTCTATAAAACAAACAATATTTGTTATCTTTTGAAATCATGCAAGAATCCTAACAATTCATGAAACTAGTCGAGAATTTATGTGGTTGAGATCAATGACTCAACGTATTTAGGAAACATGTGGACTATTATCCGTTAAAGTTAGTCCAATAATATTATATGAAAATATGTCGCATGTATTGCTCAACTGAAAGAGAGATACATTAAAGGGGATAAAACAAAACACATGTCACCAAAATTTTTCTTTACACATGATCTCCAAAAAAGTGGTGACATAGATGTTCAACAATTTTGTTCAAAAGATAATTTGGCAAATTTATTCACAAAGGCATTACCAACTGTGATTTTGGAGAAATTAGTGCATAACATTGGAATGCATCGGTATAGAGATCTCAAGTGATCTTAGCATGGGGAGGGGGAGGGAATATGCATTGTACTCTTTTCCTTGATCAAGGTTTTATCCTATTGAATTTTTTTGGCAAGGTTTTTAATGAGGCAGATAATGATGCATATTACACACTAATATAATGTACTTTTTTTCCTTCACTAGGATTTTTTCCCACAGGGTCTTTTCCAAATAAGGTTTTAACGAGACATATATTTGTGTAATAGACATTCAAGGGGGAGTGTTATAAATGTTATATTAATGGATATCCATTAAGTTGACTTATGAACTCCCAAACTTATTTTCTCTAAATACATAACTTCTTGTTTAACTTTAATTCTTGTAAGTTATATTATTTTTTTTTAAGTTGTAAGCCTATAAATAAAGGCATTCGATGAGAAATGAGAGAGATATATGAATAAAAAAAAGATACCTATTCTGTCTATTGTTTAGTTCTACATAATTTGGCTTAGTTTATTTTATAATACAATTGAAATTTTATAAAAAAATTTTATTTTTTAGCTCATTAAGAATGTATTTGGTATAATTAAATTCTATAGTTTTTATGGCATATATTCATGAATACATATTTTGTGTGTTTAGTATAAATAAAAATTCATTCAAATTTTATTTTATTAAATTCTTAGAACTGATTACAATTAGACTAAATTTTATCAAATTTGATAGAACTTTTAAATAAATTATAAAATTTTTATGATGATAAAAATATTTTTTATTCTTATTCCTCTTTTCTTTTCCTTAGTCTCTCGTATCTTCCTCTCTTCTTTCTTTACTCTTTTTTTTTATATTTTTATATTTATTTTAAAAATAACATAATTATATTTTAAAAATTAATTTTTTATTTAAATTGAATATAAAAATTATTTCATTTGAAATGTATTCTATTTTTATTTTTATAATTACTAAATATAAAAATTTATTGGAAAACGAATTGCTAAAAAACCCTGGCGCACCCATCTTTTACAACTTGCCAAAACCCTGCATGAGTTATTCCATCTGTCCACTAAACCCTCCATATACTCTTCAACACAACCGCGTCGTCCTCGGTTTGCGTCTTAATAGCAAACAAACAACCATCGATTAATTAATTCGTTGTCGTGATTGTTCGGATATGGGGATATTTGAACCCTACAGAGCAATCGGATATATAACAAGCAGCGTGCCGCTCTCTGTCCAGCGACTAGGCACTGAAACATTCGTCACAGTGAGTGTAGGCAAAGCTTTTCAGGTTTACAATTGTGCTAAGCTCAGCTTGGTCCTTGTTAGCCCGCAACTTCCCAAAAAGATTCGCGTTCTCGCCTCCCATCGCGATTTCACCTTTGTCGCTTATGGAATTCACATTGCTGTTTTCAAGCGCGCTCACCAGGTAATTCTAGTTCGTCCAGAACCAAAGACCCTAGAAGTGATTTCTCTTGTTTTCTAGAAGTGATTTCTCTTGTTTAAAGTGATGATCTTTGGCAGGTAGCAACTTGGAGCAGACATAATGCTAAAGTTGATCTGTTGTTGCGGTTTGGAGATTATATTATAAGTGTTGATGTTGATGGTAATATGTTCACTTGGGCTTTTAAAGAAATTGAGCACAATCTTGCTCCAATTGGACACATCATGTTAGGGGATAAATTTACACCCACCTGCTTAATGCATCCAGATACTTATCTAAACAAGGTAACCTTGTCTTCTTGGCTTTTCCCATATTATTATGTTCTAATTGTATAATGTCTTGATGAGGGAAGCTTGGAATGTAAATAGGTAGTTCTGGAGAGTCAGGAGGGCACTTTGCAGCTTTGGAACATCAGCACTAAGAAAAAGCTTTATGAGTTCAGGGGATGGAATTCATCTATTCCAGGTTGTGTTTCGTCGCCTGCGCTAGACGTTATTGCTGTTGGTTGTGCTGATGGGAAAATTCATGTGCATAACATTCGCTGTGATGAAGAGTTGGTTACCTTTTCCCATTCTACAAGAGGCACTGTTACTGCCTTGTGTTTCAGCACTGGTAATTGGTATTTTGAAGCCTGTGATGCATTTTTAGTTTTGTAGTTTTGTTATTGTAATATATGTAAGCTTTGTACTGATAGAACATCCAATTTTTGTTAGAAATCAAACCAAGTTGCATTTTCTACTAAAATATTATAGGTTGTACTTGCATGCATTGCTGACCGTACATAAAAAATTGTGTTTTTACTCATATGCAAGAGTTAGTATTAAACATTGGTATGTGCCTAGAGGCTTGACTGGATTATACTTTCAAAACCTCATAGATTTCTCACTTCTTTAATTGTCATATCCATGTAGTATCTTATCCAATAACGTTATTTATGTGTCAAATAATCAAGCAATTGAAGTAATTATGACCACGACTAAATGATATATCAGCGTTGCTTTCTATTTTACTCTATATCAGGATCATATCCTTTGTTTTTGTTCTTTTGTTTAAATGAATTTTTCTTTTATTTTTATTTATCTAAAAGAGGCACTTTTGTTTATTGAGTTAATTATTATCATTGCCTATGCTGATATACTATTTTCATGACGCATTGTCTCAATTTAGTTTTTATGCTTGCTAAATTCTTGGGGCTTATATGTTATTTTAACTAACTTATCATTGTTCCTCCTTTTAGATGGACAGCCTCTTCTGGCATCTGGAGGTTCATTTGGTGTCATAAGCATATGGAATCTTGAGAAAAGTAGGCTTCAATCAGTCATTAGAGAGGCTCATGATAATGCAATAATTTCATTGCACTTTTTTGCTAATGAGCCTGTGTTATTGAGTGCATCTGCTGACAACTCAATCAAAGTAAGGAATATTCAATTTTTCTTTTTGTTTGGGATTTTTTTTAATATAAAACCCAAGCAAATGAAGCTTTTTATGACCTGTAACATCTGCTGATCTGCATCTCTTTAATGTTAATTTCGTAGCTATTTTTACTAATTGAATTTGTGGATTTGAAGAAAGTCCTTAGAAATTTTAGCTTGCTCTTATTTGCTTGTTTCCTCTGTCCTGTGGATTTAAAAAGTTTGCTTGAATTATGAGAATTCACTTAGACATGTTGCTAAGATAAAGTTGCTACAATCCAAGCAAGATTAATGAATATTATTGTAACCCTGATTTCGTCAAACTGCTTATTCTTTTGGTGCTTGCTAGTAAATTGACCAAATTTGCGTAGGTGGCAAACAATTTTGCTTAGGAATACTCTTGTAAAGTCCAATTAAAGAATGCCCTTTTGAATATCTCCATGGACTTCCACATATTACGTTTCAGTAACACATTATCTTGTGCTGAAGGCAAAAGCCTGTCTTTGTTACATCTCTTACTGAAAATGAAAAGAAACTTTTTTCCCAGGCCATTTGATGCAAGATGTGAAGATCGCTCTCTATCTATATTCTGTAACACAGTAAATTTCATAAGTGTGAAGTAGGAGAGAAGGGATTTAACAATTTAGGTTTTTAATTCTGAGGAAAAGTGAGGGTGGGGAGCATGTAGTTATTGCTTGCTGGTGTTGGTTGCCTAGACAGTAGCAACGAAATTTCTGCTAAAAAAATTTCAACTTTGTTGAACTATCTCAGGAATACTTGAAAATGTTTTTTTTTTTTTTTTTGCCTGCCACTTTGAGTTACGATGTGAAAGTGGCCTTTTCTCTCTCTCTCTCTCTCACGCACACAACTGTGCAAGCAAAAATGTTAGGGGATCTCATTATTTGAGAACTGAAATTTTGAAGATTTGAATGAATAATAAATATTGATGACAGTATCAATTTCAATATTAGTTTTCTAAGGACGGGCTGTAATAATTCTCTGAAAAGAATTTAACAGAAATTTGATAAACTATATGAACACTGAAAGTCTTCTCAAGGTTTATCTCCAACTCTAAGAATATTGGCAAAGTTATAATTTCAAGCTTGATTGAGACAGGATGTTTCTGAGATGTGAACTATTTGATGATTTCTTGTACTCTCCTCTGAAAAGCTGTTTTGTTTGTTTGAGAAATAACAATAAGATGGCATTTTATATGTCATTGTTCCTCATTTTATCAATGCTCTTCTATTTTTGTTTGGGACTGGCTTCATATATTCTAAATCTAATAGATACTATACGCATACATTGGCAGAATTTAACTAATTGTTGCATGAAAGTCCTAATTTTAAATTATCCAACATGATTCATGTAAGAATGTAGAGCCAGAGCAAGGATTTTATATTGGATGGTAGGGGGTGAGCAAAAATTGGACAGAACCGAAATAACTGACCAAACCGATTTGTTTGGTTTGATCATTTGATAAAATCAGTTCTGTTTGATTTTAATTATAAAAAATTTCGGTTTTTGGTTTTGGTTCGGTTTTTTAGATAAAAAACCAAAAAAACCAATTAAATCGAAATTATTAATAAATCAAACGGATTTGAATGGAATCATATTTAAAATGCATGTAATTTAATTAAATCGAACTGAATGAACCGAAATTATATAGATTTGGTTCGGTTTATAGTCATATAAATTTTGGTTTAATTGGTTCTGTTTAAACGGTTTTTTCAAAGATTTTGGTTAGGTTTGGTTTTAAACATATAAAATTCGGTTTATTTGATTTCGGTAAAAAAACGAACTGACCATTTGCTCACCCCTATTGGATGGTAAGCATATAATAGAACACTAGATGTTTCAATGTGCATAAATTTTCTTCATGAGCAAAACTTTCTTAGCTTTTGATTTAAATATGGTTCATTTTTTCATAATCAATGAAGATTTTTTTTAATTATTATTTTCCTTTAGATGTGGATCTTTGACACAAGTGATGGAGATCCTAGCCTGTTGCGTTTTCGAAGTGGACACAGTGCTCCTCCCAATTGCATAAGGTAGCAATACTAATTCATGTATTTATTTTATATTTGGGCAATTATATTTATTAATTTCTTAATATACTGATTCCCTGCACCTTTTTGCGGGGAAAAGATCTTATTGGATTGTTGCATTCTACTTTGGATTGGTTGCACCATCTTAGATTTTGTTTTATGAGCCCTAAATTGTTTCTCATCTTATTCAGCTCATTCCACTTACTGTTGCCATGAGTTCAATGTTGGCTTTCACTGCCACTTTGCTAGAATGAAGCTTCTCTTTTATATCTATTTCATGCCAGCCCTTATTTAAAGATTTTGATATGGAAATTTCTCCGCAATTTGAGAATAAATTCTTATGTGATTCTAAAACTAATGTATACTCATCTACCACAGGTTCTATGGAAATGGGAGACACATTCTATCTGCTGGTCAAGATTGTGCCTTCCATCTTTTCTCTATCATCCAGGTTTGGCATTGGCAACATTCAGTATTTTGCACCATATGGATATTTCATTTTATACTTGGGAATGTTCAACTGCACTTCATTTGCTATTTCCAATTCTAATTTGAGGTCAATAAATTCTGAGATCACTTGGTAAAAGGAAATACTGGACTTTTTTTTAATCCCTAATTATTGTGTGACTGCCATGGTTGCAATATTATATGATAAAAATAACTTTTATGAACAAGTGAATGTGAAAGTGAAAAACAACTACATTCTTGATTTCTTTATAAAATGGATGAAGATCCCATAGTTATAGATCTAGTATATTTTGTTCCATTTTTAATTTGTATATAAATTTTATGTTATTTGGGATTTTGCTAGAGATTCCTTGTGTGACTTTATATGGCCTTATGTTATTCTGAGCACTAGGCTGAATTTCAGAATTGAGAGTTAGACGAGTTGCTAAAGTTATGTTCCTTTTTTTTTTCTGGTTCTCTGCTGTTCTATATTATTTTCTCTCTCTGCTTCCATATTTGTCTTCCTTGCTTTTACATAATTGTTTGACAAGTTAGTTATTCTACATGAACACCAAAGTTTCTTGCTTTTACATAATTGTTTGACAAGTTAGTTATTCTACATGAACACCAAAGTTTGTTGCTTTTACATAATTGTTTGACAAATTAGTTATTCTATATGAACACCAAAGTTTTAACACTTAGATGGAAAATGAAAATGATAAAAGTATAACTTATTACCATCTTTTTCATAAGACTCCAGTTAAAATCTTTTATTCATTGTGAATATTTATATTCTGGATAAAGAGGGACAAAGAAAAGTCATTTCCTTGGAGGATGTTCGTGTACATGTAGGTGCTGCATCTGGATGTAGTTATGCATATGCTTTTCTATTCTGTTTCCTTCCCTCTTATCTCCTGTACTTATTGTTTATTGATCCCTCTTTAATTAATGTTGCTACCAGGATCAGCAAAGCAGAGAGCTTTCACAGCGCCATGTATCTAAGCAAGCCAAGAAACTCAGGGTGAAGGTATGATCAGGGCAAAGGAAGTAATTTAAGTCTGGTTTAGCACAATGAGACATGTATTTGTTAACTTTTGGTCATACGCTTATTTCCTTTCAGTCTGACTTGTAAATTGTTTAGGTCTGTAAATCTGGGATCCATGTATCACTGCTTTAACATTTGTTTAAGTCCATATTAGTGGATTTCTCTGCATTTATTCATGTACTTCTCTTAGAACTTGTATACAAGTTCGTGTTATATGATTTTTCCTATTTCCTACTTTTGTTCTTGGGAGTTATTATGATTGCAAGTTTTCTTTGCCAAAAAATCCCTTTTCACTATTGTATATAATTAGTAAAATGTGGCTACTCAGTTTCGCTTCATTTGCAGGAAGAAGAGTTGAAACTGAAGCCTGTTATTGCATTTGATTGTGGTATGATCCTCCTCTTGGGGCTTTTGCAAAGTTCTTCATCGTTTTCAGTTTATGGTCTTTGAACCTGGATGTTTCTATCATCTTATAGTAGAATCTCTGTTCTGAATGATAGTTTCTTATTTATTTATATTGGTTTCTATCATCTTATAGTAGAATCTCTGTTCTGAATGATAGTTTCTTATTTATTTGTATTGGTGCTGATTGTGCAAAATTGTGACTATTCTTGAATTCTTATCATCTGATAAAATTTCATAATTTATTTTCACTTGCTTATTCTGAAATCTCTCTTGAAATATAACACTAATAGTTTTGTGCTTCAACTTATAGAAACAGCATACGTTGATACTCTTTTTCAAGGTTCATATAGGATGCTTGGCCATAAAATTTCGAAAAAATTTGAAAATTTGTTTCTAACTGATTTGTTGAAAGCAACTAACAGACTGCTTGTTCCAAAATCAATTGAAATGCAATGCCTAGTGGGTTTGTTGCTGTCCTCCCAAAGAAGGATAATATTTCAATGTTTGAAGATTTTAGACTCGTGGCTTTCATATGAAATGCGTTCAAACTTTTGTCCAAGGTTCTTGGTGATATATCCATAGTAGCAATTGGCAAGGTGATTTCTGAAACATGATATGCTTTTGCGTGAAGTAGGTAAATTTTTAGTGTGACTTCATCTACAGAGGTATGAGTCATGATTCTAGAATCAGTAATCAAACCCTGGATTTATTTGCAAGTTGGTTGCTAAAAAGAAAATCATTAAAATTAGTATTTTCATTTTTATTCGTGTGAGAGAAAGTGGGCTTTGGGAAAATTTGGATGGATTTTTGTATGTCTGCTAGCAACATCTTAATTGTTGTAAATTTTTCTTCATGTGTTCATTTCAGCACTTTGGGCAGAGTTACACAAGATGACTCAATTGGCTTGTTTACTTTTTCTTGTTGGTATGAAATTCTTAGCAGCATGAACTTGAAACACATGGAGGGTGACATTCAGTTCTTTCAACGTCTAATGTGGTTGTTTATCTCCTGTAGTTTGTGCTGATGATATTGTTTCTTCTTTTTGAGGAGTAGCAGTTGTATAGGTGAGACGTGTGCCTCAATTCTTTGAAGCATTCTCTGGATTGATAATCTGTTCATATTGAATGAAGTAAAAAGGTGGGTGATAAAGCTAAATGTTTAGAGATTGAGCTCTGTATTTAGATTCAGAGGAGACGGGAGACATATTTTCATCTTGCCTATATTGGTCTGCCAAATGATGCAACAAAAGCTTCAAGATAAAGAAGTGTTGGATGATATTGTTAAGTAAGCAGAAAAGATAGGAGAGATGGGAATCCTGATATCATTCCACAAGCTTATTCTATCTAGATCACATTAATGGTATTGGAAAGATACAAAGAAATTTGAATATGTTGATTGAAGGGTATGTGCACTACTTAAGGAGTGGGGTGGGGGGTTGAGGATTTGAGATTTGGCATTGTTCAAGAATTGTTTGCTAGGAAAAAATTATACAAGACTTTCTCCTGGAAAAAGGATAGACTATGAAAAATGGGCTATGGAGTCTAAATACGTGAGAGGGAATATATGTTGGATTTAGTAAAAATTGGCAATATGTTTGTGACATTGCCTTATAGAAGACTACTGAAGAGAGATCTGATGACGTGTGTTGTTCTAGAGTTTTGAAATAGGAGGCTGTTCTAAGGTTTGCTTTTAGGAATTGCAAGGGTTTGTAAGGTTGATTCTGCTTTCAAGGAAGTTTTTTCCCCCCTCACATTATGCTGTGTCCTTGAGTATTAAGGATTTGGTGGAAACAACTTGGAATCCTCCTATAGGAGAGCTTTTGTGAGGATCAATGGATTTCATCACATCTTTCTTTCAGAATTTTTGATAAAGTTGCTATTACTGGATTTGTCTTGGTCTCTAATGACATGCATCTGATACCTGATGTGTTTCCTTAGTTTCTGTTATATATTCAAAGTATTTTCTCATCAACTGTCGCATTGGAATTTCAATTTTTGAATTACAATCCCTGCAACAACAATTATGTTTTGCTTCTATAAATTGATTTATCAAGTCTGATTATTACAAAGTTAATTAAAAAAAAATTGATCTTCTGCAGTCAGAAACTTTTTGTTATTTCATTGGTAAATGTTCACATGCAATGATTATTATGTTACTTGAAGCACAGAAGTTTACACTGCTTTGATCAACTGTCTGACGTATGATTTTTTTTTTTTCAAGAGTTTATTTTGGAATTTAGGAATTGCCTGCAATATTATTGTCAGATAGTAGATGAATATTTCATATGGCTTTATGAAAATCTATGTTGATCAATCATGCTTTATTTTTCTTTTTTTATTATGTATCATTTGGTAATTCTTAGTAAAATTTTTTATTTTTTTTATTAATTTGTTTGTCAAATATCAATTTCAGCTGAAATTAGGGAGCGGGATTGGTGCAATGTGGTAACCTGTCATTTAGATACTGCACAGGCACATGCGTGGAGGCTTCAAAATTTTGTACTTGGTGAGCATATCCTAAGACCTTGCCTGGAGAATCCAACACCTGTCAAGGTTAGATTCACAATTCTATTTCTAAGTTCCTTTAGTTGCTTGGCTTGATTTTAGTAGTATGCATATCCTATCAGTTAAAGCGAGTCAGGGACTTGTTTTCTTTTTGATCTTCAATAAAATTTCCATTTCCAATTTTTGCAAGAAGCCCTTTCATGGGGTTGAATGATATAAATATTTTGCATACAGCTGCATGTCATTATTTTGTATATCTCGCAAATGGAAATATTGGTTCCAAAGTTAAAATTTCTAAATTGTGTATCCTCCTTGTTATCTTTAGATATAATATGCAAATTTATTGTTGCCATTAGTGCATGTGGCAATTTTGCTGTTCTAGGGACAGCAGATGGTTGGATAGAGAGGTTCAATCTTCAATCAGGGATTAGCTGAGGCAGTTATGTGGATGTATGCCCATGAGGGGGAAGTGGTTGGAGTTGCTTGTGATTCAACAAATACCCTGATGATAGGTGCAGGATACCATGGAGATGTAAAGGTTTGTACTCTTATTAAAGCATGCTGCATATTGTGAAACTACATGCCTAACCTGGCTATGTTACCACTTTCAGCTGTTACATTATTGTCGTATGTTTTCCGTTGAATTTGGCCTTAACTTTTTCTAAAGAATTTAGCTTTAACTTTTACTTCTTCCTTAAAATGGTTTAAAACATGATCGATCCTTTCATCTACTGAGTAAGCGACAGTTTATTACTTTATCGTAGTTTTATCCCATTAGTGATTTGTATGTATGTTCCTTGAGCAGCATAGATATATAGGTGGTTGATGTTCTCTTAGTCCAAGCAATTTCACCTTTGATATGTATCAAAAGATTCAGGATACAATTACACGACTTTTTGTTTTGGAAGAATGGATGAAATCGGATGAAATAGAATAGCTGCTGACAAACCATCTTTTAAAGATGTCATAAATATTATGAACAAGAAAAGATAAAAACTTATCGGAGATGACATTTTTTTAGTTTTTCCTTCTTATTTTGAGAAGAGAGTTTGGTAGGAAGGTAAGGTTTTTAATTCCCAGGACTATTGTGAAAAGGATGAAAAGTTAATTAGGGTTGGGTTGGGTTGGGTTGGTTTGGAGGGCTATAAATTCTCTACTCAACTTAATTTGCTAAATCTTTCTCATTACTTGTCCTTGTTAATATAGGTTTGCCCATCATTTTCATATCTTCTTTAAACTTCAGTGTGCTCTACTTTCTATATTGGTGCATTTGCTGGTCTACAATGTGGATGCTTAAATCATTCACAATCTCTCAACTTTTTCTCAATGGGTGCCACTTCCACCTTCTACAATTGTGCTCATTCCTTGTTTTGTCAATCCGATTTTTCACACATCCATTCAACATCTTTATTTATGTCACACTAATTTTGTTTTTTCACAACCCAATACTTGCTACCGTATATCATAGCTACCTGAATCACTCTCTAGTAAAATTAATTCTTCTCTCTCTCTCTCACTCTCTCTCTCTCATCATAGTGCTTTTCCTCAATGGCCTTGTCTACTGCGATTAAATATTGATGGAACAGGTGATGGGCCTGATTCTATAGGACTGCCCTTGACTACCCATCCCTATGCCTTCATCCTATCAATCTGCATTTTTAGTGGAATAATTTGCAATTAGACTAATTAGAATAATCTGCATGGAGCTATCGTAAAGCTAGAGGCCTTACCTTGTCCTTCTTCATTTGATGCTTTTCTAATCTGGTTACAATCCATACTGGAGAAAACACACGAAAATGCAGAAATGTAATGTAGTCTTGAAGTTTTGAAACTGAGCGCATTTTGGTCCCGCCAATTACAATGGCTGGTTTGTTCCAGTTGAAATCTCATTAATTAATCAAACTCCCATTTTGTTATGGTAAGATGGTCTACTGTTAACCCACATGATTGTTGCCTATGAAGCTCAGAAACTTCTCCAAGGTTAAGTTGCTGCATTTGGAAAACGTTTTGCTTCTGGACACGGGGAAACCTGCCCGAAATGTTTCAGGCCCGTTGCTGCAATTAAAAAAAAAATGGAAATGCATTTTCAATTTAGAAACCACTTTAGAAATGCATTTCTTCACACAACAATTTTTGCTGACCCATCTTCCTTTCTATTCTCCCTCCCTCCATTGACTCTCAACCTCTGATTCACCAGTTACAGTAGCGTCTTTTTTAGGTTTATCCAGCAAGGTTGGAGGCTGAAGTAGGTATCATATATAGGGGTGTAATCGGTATACCGCGAATACCGAAACCGCGAATTTTACCGATACCGCTAAAAATGTACATTCCACATAACGGAAATGTACATTCCACATAACAGAAATGTACATTCCACATAACAGAAATGTACATTCCTTTTTTAATTATAATTTCTTAATTATAAATATAACTGTTATTAATAATT
>CATIWR010151978.1:0-37325 GCA_949677035.1 Omphalea diandra
TTTTTTACGACAATCAACAAGGGTACAACCAGTCTTATACAACTCTTCTTCACATCTTTTTTGTGCTTTCGCTTCTGGCACCATTGTTGCAACTGCAATAATATTATATTTTGAATTTAATTAATTGTCTTTCAATAAAAAAGAAGGAAAAAATCTTCTAAGATCCGTAAAATTACGTATCTTAATCAATTCTTAAATTAAATGTTAAAAAAAATCACACTTGAAAATATAACTGTGTTGGCTCCTAGCATTTTTCAGAAAAAAAAATCATACAATTGAAAAAAAAAATCATTGTGCATATTAGAATTGTAAGGAATACCTGATACAATAAGGAAGAGAACGAACAATTTGGTGAAGAAAAGATTAGCCATCACTATTAGCTTCTGGTAGCTAAGATTTTTATATATTATTATCTTACAAAAGAATTTGGTGTAAATTGTTTTTGAGCAAGAAGACTATATATAGGGACAATATCATTAACATAATAAATAGTGAAATTTTCAAAAGAAGGAAGTATATCATATGGATATCCCTTTCTTAATTCTCCAACAAATGTAATTTCATTCATTTATACAATTACATGTTTAATGTCAGTACTTTAAGAGGTGATCGGTTACAACAATTCGAGTAATTATTTGAAGATACAAAGATTAAAAAAGCAATTATTAAAGTCTATGAAATAGTAAAAAATATTTGAATGAGTCCAATCCAATATAATTTTGGCTTCATTTTTTGTATAAAATAATTTGTATGTGAAAAAATTAGATAATTTTTTGTTATTTATTAATTAATTGCACTATTTTTAGCATTTGCACTATGTAAAAAAAAAAAATTTGGTTCTCAATTTATGGAACTAAAAATATTGGATTAGAAAAAATTGTGTTTTATACTTTGTTGTTGAACATAAATAGAAGTGGCAAATGAGTTGGATCATTTTCAAGTTGAAATATTTTCAGATTGAGTTTCAAGTTTGCTGTTAAAAATAATATTTTAGATTATTTATTTTTAAATATATTTTTAAAATGTTTTATTTAGATCTTTTTATTGTTGATGTGATATTTTTTCATAATTTATTAAGAAAAAATAGTAATCTTCTTTAAAAATTTATTTTTAATCAAGTAGATTTTATATAAATATGCTTGATTAAAATTTTTTATTTTTATTTAAATGCTTAATAAGTTAAACATATTTTATTTTTTAAATAAACGACTAAGCATAATGAACTCAAGTAATTGAATTAAGTACATATAGATTTAAAAATAAAGAAAATATTTTTTAATTTTTAAATAAATTTTAAATATTTTATAATTTAAATTGTGAATCATTCAAGTTAATTTGTGAGTTGATTAAATTGATCCGTGCTTTGAGGTTGACCTAAAATTTTTCGAATTGTTTTGATTTTCCTTTTGGGTAGAATCAAATTTTGAAATTTTTTTGGGCTGATTTGGATCAATATTTGAATTAAATCATAAATTACCACCTCTAAAGATGAAAAACTTTATAAAATAAACTGTTAAATTATAGTGGTGATTACTAATGGCCAAAGGTAGTCAAGTCTAATTGCATTAGTAGGATAATAGACCTGTGTTTATGTAATTTTGCAATTCATTTTTTGGATTTCTCAATTTTAACAAATACACACATAATAGTTTTTTCAGGAAATAAGAAGAATATTCGATTCTTTTAAATTTAAAGGGATCTCAATATGATTAATAATCTTATATATATTCATTTTTCTACAATGTATAGCATGTTATTTTGATATCTTAAAAGATTTAATGAAATATCCTGATATTATATTTGCACAATATGGTTCAATTGCACTAAAAATTATGCAAATAATATGGAAACAAATTACAAATTATGCAAAAAAAAAAAAGTCTCAGAATTAATTTTAAATAATTGTTTGTCATTTTTCAATTAATTGTATATAAATAATTGTGTATAATATAGTCACATATATTTATTTTATATTATGTTATAAAAAAAAACTATCATATCAAAAAAATTTAAATAAAAAATTAGAATAATTAATTATCATATAAAAAAGAACTTTTAAATAGGAAATTACAAAATCTAAAAAGCAAAAAATTAAAATAGAAAACTAATATTTTATCACACAAAACTTTTTAACAAGAAATTAGAAAAAAAACTAAAAAATAAAATTATAAACAAGAAATTATAAAAACCTAAAAAAGTAAAAAAAAAAAATTAAACTGAAAATTAAAATTCACAATAATTCCTTTGATTACTCAAAAGTCTGAGAGTAGAAGAGTTAACGACAATATAATATATTATCAACAATTATTTTGTTCTAGTTTATTCAATTTTTTCTTAAAACTATGCTATATAAAATTGAATGTATGACTTAATAAACAATCCTTTATTATAATTATGTCTTATATATATATATATATATATATATATATATATATATATATATAAAATGTAATTATCTATTAATTGTATTTTTAGTTATGAAATACTTAATACTATTCATTTGATTGATTATGAAGAATTAATTTTTTTAAATTTAATAATTTTATTTTGAAATTATGTTACATAAGATTGGAAGTATGAATCAATATGCAATTTTTTATCATAATTATCTCCGTACATAATTGCAAAATTTAAAATTTTACTTCATTATTTTATTTAGTTGA
Source organism: Omphalea diandra (assembly GCA_949677035.1). Classification (NCBI taxonomy): domain Eukaryota; kingdom Viridiplantae; phylum Streptophyta; class Magnoliopsida; order Malpighiales; family Euphorbiaceae; genus Omphalea; species Omphalea diandra. Next base: position 2,664 of record CATIWR010151978.1, read on the forward strand.
CAACAATTTTTAATAAAATATTAATCAATTATTTAATAAAAATGAATGCTAAATTTGTTTAAAATTTATTATTATAATCGTCATGCATCATGCGCGAGTTTATAACTAATTAATTGTAATTTTCAATATTGAAGATTTAAGATTTAACGACATAAGAGGGCTACACTAGCATAGTATATATGTATACATAATTTATAATTATATATTTATTTTATTTTTACTATAAAATATTTAATATTATTTATTTGATTGATTATCAAGAATTATTTTATTCAAATTTAATAAATTTTCTCTTGAAATTATCTCACATAAGATTGAAGATATAAATCAAAAGACAATCATTTATCATAATTACTTCCATACATAATTATAAATTATAAATTTTTATTTTTTTATTTTATTTACTTGATAACAAATTTTTAATAAATAATAGTTAATCATGTAACTAATTATTTAGTTATTTAATAAAAATATTAAATTATTTAAACTTTATTATTTCAATTATCTCACGCTATGCACGAATTTACTTAGTGGTAAATTAAAATTTAAGAGCAGTTTGATTGTCAGCATTTTGATAATATGGAAACTTATATGTGTATTATTTAAGCATTTTTTATTCAATATATCCCAACAACTAATGCATACCTCTTTTGCAAAGTCTGGCTCAATATAGTAAAGAAAAATATATTAATGTAATAGATTATCTTGCCGCCACAGGCAAATGGAAACAATCTAATCATCATCAACCTTCTTTCTATTCAATGGAAAAATGTGGTGTATATGACTGTAAGTAAAGAGGCGCATAAGAAGGAAAATAATTGGGTATTTATAAATTTGCTTTTAACTATAAGTCCTTTTAGGCAACGTTTGTACATATGATCCATGTATGGGATTTGTTTTGGATTCTTATGGAAGGTTTATGAACCAAATAAGCATTTTTCTACTCTTCATAGCTATTATATCTCTAAAATTTTGGTTTATGAATCAGATAAGCAAATTTCTATCTTTTTTTACCTATTATATCTTTAACATTTCAAGATCTTAAATTTACTTTATATAATTACTTTGTTTCATTAACGAGGAGTTGTGATTAGTTAATGAAAAGATATTATATTTTGTAAACAATAAACATTTTTTCTTTTTTGAAAAAATAACTACTTAATATAAAATGTAGAGATATATTTAAACTTTGCTTATTTCACAATCAATTACAGGTGATGAATAGGTTATATCAAGTCACTTTGAGTTGGATCATTTTCATTTTCGGTCATTTTCGAGTCATGTTGTTTTTTTATTAAATTTTAGATTTACACTTAAAAATAGTATAAAGAGTTGAATCATTTCTTATTCACTTTTTAAAATATATTTTTAAAATGTCCATTTGAACTTTTTATTATTTATATGATATTTTTTCATATATGGAAAGCCTATCTATGACTTAGAAGCAGATGAAGACATATTTTCAAACCACTTTAAGTTTCTGTGTTTGATTTTTCTTTCTCCTTCTATTTATGAAATTTCTAATAGCAATAAATTCACCCTCCTCCACCTCTTGGGTTATCGATCTCACCAAGTTCAACATATTAAATCCATAAGATATACCTAGCATTAGTTAGATCCCAATTGTCATATTGAAGTTTTGTTCTACATTTATATGTAATTTAGTAGTAGATTGCCTCGCAAAGCACAATAGTATTATGGTTAGCATGCACTATACTATGATTTAACAAACTCTTGGTAATTAATCATATTTTGAAAACATTTTAGCAAAAGATTTTAACATAAAATCTGGTACATATAAAATATACAAAATTTAATTCATTAATAGACACTTAATATTAAAATTTTTATAAATTTTTGCATAGTGATATTAAAATTAGTTTTAACTATATTATAATCCATTCAAATATTTAAATAGATTTAAACAACTTAAAAATAATTGATCTCTTTTAAATTTTGATCTTGCATTATGGATTTTTAAGATTAAAAAGGCTTAATGATAATTTAAATCCAAATCTTTGAGTGTCAATGCAATTTTAGCTCAAAATTTAAAATTATCAAAATAAGTCATAATCATGAAATTGATTGCAATATTAGCCCAACTCATTTCTTGATCAAAATTAATAATTGCATAATAAGTCATAACCGTGAAATATATAAATGTAAAAGGCATACCAATCAAATTTTACCATCTTCTAATATAAATTTCATTAGAAATTGCACCATACATATAAGACTAAGCTAACATTGCACCCATTTTATGATTTTGGCCTATTTCTATAATTTTTAAAGTTTGAACCAAAATCACATTGACATGCAACGATTGAATTTAAATGGACAATATAAATATTAAAAATGCATTTGAAATACCACTTCATCCCTATATGCCTTTGATGGCACTTTTCATTTCAATATTTAAGATAATCATTAATGAAACAAAAAAAAAAAGATATATTTTTGTGGAAACAATAACAATTATTAATCAAATATCCACTCCACCACTCATTAACATAGGTAATTATGTTATGAATTTTAAAAGTTCATTCTCTCTTGTTGGGAAAATTAATTTTATAATAGAAACTTTAAGGAAAAAATTCATCCCTCGTTATTCTATTTTTAGGGTTTCCCTTGTCTCTTTTAATTAGAGTGCAAAAAGGTTTCTCAAGCTATTCTCAAGTCTTTTCATTCCCTTTTGAATGGTTTTTTTTCTCTTTCATCTCTTGTTATGCTTCTCAACTTTCTTTCCTCCCCTATATCTTACTTATATATATATATATATATATATATATATATATATATATATTACTATGGATGCTAATGTGTTAGCAAAGACTTGCAACAAACCTTAATTAATAGAATTAGCTAACATTCTTACTATCTCATTTGATAACCACACTCATCAAATGAATGAATGGATTGTGATGTGTTTGGCATGTATGATATTATCTTCTTGCCTTGTTCACTAAGTGCTTTTTGTGTTGCCTTACCAAATATGTTGTGTTGTGTTGTGATATAGTATTGGCAAGTACTGACATATTTATTCTATATTTCAAAAATATTGAGGATATGAATCATTTGATGACAAATGGACCTCGGAGCTTCGATAAAAACCTTTTTTTTTTTGAAATATTGGAAGAACAATATGTGAGTGAATTAGAATTTAGTTAGGTCACTTTCTAATTTCAAAATGTCCTTATTGCTTTCGTGATGATTATTGTTGCAAAGCAATTAAGTGACTGAACTAATAAAGTGTTAGAGGTGGATATTTACTCTACTAAGGACTATATAGGATGGTTTTTGAGGGTTAAGGTGCTAGTTAACATTTTAAAACCATTGTAAGGATGTCTTTTGCTTAGTTTTACGCGCAGTATTCTTAAAAGAACAATGGTAACCTATGAAAGGCTGCTATAATTTTGTTATACATGTGGAATGTTTGGTCATATGTTCTATAAGTGTGCCTTAAAGTATTCTCTGCAATTGAGCATGCCATTTTGGTCCCTATATGAAAGCCTCAAGTCCAAATTTGGCTTATAATCACAAGAAGAATATCGAAGGGATCAAAAGTCACACTGGTCAGGATAAGTCTTCTTTAAATGGATTTTATGATGTTTGTTGTACTTTGGTGCCCTAGAAGGGGGGTTGAATAAGGCAATTGGCAAGTACATAAAAATAAAAACTAAAATGTATAAAGAATCAACACATAAGATTTATAGAGGTTTGACACAACTTGTCTACGTCCTCTCCTCTAGTCTCCACACTATAGCCTCTATTATCTAGATAGCTTAAGGTGCTATCAACAACCTTTACAATAGTAGTTTCGAGGCACTACTAAGTTGTTATAAGAAGCCGTAGGGGTGCTACTAAAACCTTATCCTAACATAATTTTCAAGTACTACATTAAACCTTTCACAAAGTATGGTTTTTAGGATCTCTTAACCAAGGATTCCTCGAACAAAATACAACTTTAAAGATGAGGATAACTCTCTCACTCAAGCAATAAAACACTTTAAAGTGAAAACACAAAGTATGTTTGATCTTGTCAAGAGTATTGAGAGAATTTTTGGAAAACTTATTTTTCAAACTCTGTTTTGAATATAACACTTGTAAGCTTTAAACAATGAATTTCTCTTTATTGCTAGATCACTTTTGGTACAACATTTTGACTTAAAAATGGCTTTCGTAATAGAATACCCATTTAATGAAACAATTCTCTATTTGTTTCTATTAAGAATTGGTCCTTTTGTAGGGTAAAACAAAGAACTAGCTACTAGAAAGAAAGTTGTCACTTCATATAACACTTGTAGACAATCAACACCTATTAAGAATTCTCCACACCAATTGTTGAGTCATCAACCATCATTCATTCAAGAAAATTGGTAGTTGTCAAGTAAAATACAACTTCAATAGTCATTGGTTCTAACGAAACGCCCGTTGGAACTAGCTGTTACTGAGAAGTTTATCTCAATACTCCTCCTTTGACTTTATCATTCGTTTATTCAACTATCTTCAATGGTTGTTGGATATTCTCAATGTTTGTTAGGATTTAATACCAATCCCTATTGAAGTATGAATAATGCCCGTTATAAATTTTCAGAATGGTGTGGACTTGATGCTTTATTTTTTAAGATCTTCAATGGTTGGTGGTGAACTTCCAATGCCTATTAGACATCCTCAACGCCTGTTGGGTTATTAAGTGTGCATCGTTTGAGGGTCTAAAAACTTAGCTCAATCTAGGGAGCTTTTCTAATGCCCGTTTCAAGATCTTAAGAGTTTTTCTCAATTCAAGTCACTTAGTCTAACACCTGTTGCAAAAATGCAACCCCTGTTATGAGATCAAGAACAACGCCCTTTGTAAAGATTAATGTGCATAGCTCATGTGTTATAAGATCAAGAACAACAACTGTTATCCAACGCTTGTTGTAACAGTAATAGTGAATATGAATCATTGATTTTATTTGGTTGAATAAGAATTATTAATTTGATTTGGTTGGCGAATGGCCATATTCTTATAAAAAGTAATAGTGTTTATTATGGTTTAATAACAACCATTTCTAAACCATCATTTAAAGTGATATATAAAAGGTATGCTAACAAATAGATTGTATGTAAAATAAGAATTATAATTTATTTGCTCAATTTATTTAGCAAAATAATACAATTCCACATTTGTATGAGCACTAAGAGTAGTTCAATTATTAGCGAAGTTGCTAGCAATTCCAAAAACAATAGCAAGCAAAATCTGTCACGCTTGAATTTTGAATGCATTGTCCTCCAACCTATCGATGCCTTTGAAAGCATTTTTTACTACAATCTTTAAGGGTACAACCAGTCTTACACAACTCTTCTTCACATTTTTTTTTTGTGCTTTCGCTTTTGTTACCATTGTTGCAGCTGCAATAATATTATATTTTGAATTTAATTAATTGTGTTTAAATAAAAAAGAAGGAAAATATCCTCTAAGATCTGTAGAATTACTTATCTTAATCAATTCTCAATTTGAAAGTTTAAAAAATAATCACATTTGAAACTATAGTTGTGTTTGCTCCTAACATTCTTCAGAAAAAAAAATTCTACATTTAAACAAAAAAAAATCACTATGCATATTACAATTGCAAGGAATACCTGATACAATAAGAAAGAGAATGAAGAATTTGGTGAAGAAAAGATTAGTCATCACTATTTGATTCCTGTAGCTAAGATTTCTATATATTCTTGTCTTACAAAAGAGTTTAGTGCAAATTGTTTTTGAGGAAGAAGACTATATATAGGGATAATATCATTGGCATAATAAATAGTGAAATTTTTAAAAGATGGAAGTATATCATATGGATATCCCTTTCTTAATTCTCTAACAAATGCAATCTCATTCATTTATACAATTACATTTTTAATGTCCAGAACTTTAAGAGGTGATTTGTTTACAAAAATTCCAGTAATTATTTCAAGATATGTAGATTAAAAAAAAATGATTATTAACATCTATGAAATAGTAAAAAATATTTGAATGAGTCAAATTCAATATAATTTTGGTTTCATTTTTTACATAAAAAATTTTGCATGTGAAAATATTAAATAATTTTTTTGTTATTTATTAATTAATTGCACTATTTTTGGCATTTGCACTATGTCAAAAAAAAAAATTTCTGGTTCTTGATTTATGGAACTCAAAATATTAGATTAGAAAATTTGTGTTTTACAGTTTATTGTTGAACATAAATAGAAGTGGCAAATCGGTTGGATCATTTTTAAGTTGAAATATTTTTTAATTGAGTTTCGAGTTTACTATTAAAAATAATATTTTAGATTATTTATTATTTATTTTAAATATATTTTTAAAATGTTTTATTTAGACTTTTTATTGTTTATTATTAAAAAAATAATAATCTTCTTTAAAAATTATTTTTAATCAGGTAGATTTTACATAAATAGAACTTGATTAAATTTTTTTATTTTTATTTAAATACTTAATAAATTAAATATAATTTATTTTTTAAATAAATGACTATATATAATGAACTTAAGTAATTGAATTAAGTACGTATAGAATTAAAAAAAGAAAATATTTTTTTAGTTTTTAAATAAATTTTAAGTATTTTTATAATTTAAATTGGATCATTCAAGTTGATCTGTAGGTCAATTCAATTGAAATTGATCCATGTTTGACCCAAAATTTTTCAAACTATTTCAAATTTCCTTTTGGGTAGAATCAAATTCTGAGTTTTTTTAGGCAGATTTGGATGAATATTTGAATTAAATCATAAATTATCACCTCTAAAGATGAAAAAAAATTCATAAAATAAAAACTGCTAAATTGCACTAGTAGGATAATAGACATGTATTTATGTAATTTTTTAAATTTATTTTTTTGGATTTGTCTTTTTTTAAAAAAAAAAATACACATAATAGTTTTTTTTAGGAAATAAGAAGAATATTCAATTTTTTAATTTAAAGGGACCCTCATATGACTTATAAGTGTATATATCTTCCTTTTTCTACAATGTATAGCATGTTACTTTGATATGTTAAAAGATTTAATGAAATATCTTAGACATTTTTTTATCTTATAATTATATTTTAACAATGTGGTTCAATTGTATTACAAATTATGCAAAGAATATGCAAACAAATTGCAAATTGTGCAAATAATAATTTCAGAATTAATTTTAAATAATTGTTTGTCATTTATCAATTAATTGTCTATAAATAATTGTGAATAACATAGCCGCGTGTTTTATTTTGTATTATGTTATACAAAACTAGCATATCAAAAAAAATTTAAATAGAAAATCAGAATAATTAATTGTCATATAAAAAAGATCTTTAAAATACAAAATTACAAAATCTAAAAAGTAAAAATTTTAAATAGAAAGCTAATATTTATTCTAAATAGAAGGCTAATATTTTATCACACAACTTCTAACTAGGAAATTAGAAAAATCTAAAAAATAAAAATTCTAAACAAATTCTAAATAGGAAGTTGTAAAAACCTAAAAAGGCAAAAAATGTTAAATTGAAAGTTAACATTCAAAATTATTCCATCGATTGTTCAAATTCTAAGCATATAAAGACTAACGACGATAATAGATTACTGGTAATACTTCGTTCTAATTTATTAAATTATTTCTTAAAACTACGTTACCTAAGATTGAATATATGATTAATACACAATCCTTTGTTATAATTATGTCTTTATATATATATATATATATATATATATATATATATATATATATATATATATATATAAAATGTAATTATCTATTAATTTTATTTTTAATTATGAAATATTTAATATTATTTATTTAATTGATTATCAAGAATTACTTCATTCAAATTTAATAAATTTATCATGAAATTATGTTATATAAGATTGAAGGTTAATCAATATGCAATTTTTTATCATAACTATGTCTGTACATAATTTTGAAATTTAAATTTTACTTTATTATTTTATTTACTTGACAATAATTTGTAATAAAACAATAACCAATTATTTAATTAATTAACTAATTATTTAATAAAAATAAATACTATATTTATTTAAAATTTATTATTATAATCGTCATGCATAATGTGAGAGTTTACAACTAATTAATTATTTTCAACCAAAAAGTTGAATAAAGAGTGATCTAGCAATTAAGAGAAGTTCATTATTTAAAACTTGCAAGTGTTTTCTTCAAAATAAAGTTTGAAGAACAAGCTTTCCAAACATTCTCCCAATACTCTTAACAAGATCAAACATACTATGTGATTGAACAAGCTTTCCAAACATTCTCCCAATACTTTTAACAAGATCAAACATACTATGTGATTGTACTTTAAAGTGTTTTATTGTTTGAGCGAGAGAGTTAATCCTTTTCTTTAAAGTTGTATTTTGTTTGAGGAAACTCTTAGTAAGGAGATCTTAAAAACCATAGTTTGTGAAAGGTTTCAAGTAGTACTTAGAAACCACTTTGGGATATGGCTTTAGTAGCTCTCATAAGTCCACTCATAACGACTTGGTAGTGCTCGAAAACTACTATTGTAAAGGTTATTGATAGCACCTTAAGCTATCTAGATAGTGAAGGCTCTAATGAAAGTACTAAAGGAGAGGATGTGGGCATATTGTGTCGAACCTCTATAAATCTTATGTCTTGATTCTTCATACATATTCGCACTTAGTTTTTATTTTTAAGTACTTAACATTGTCTATTCAAACCCTTTCTAAGGCACTAAGGCATAACAATTAGTATAACAGCTTGTTTGTTCATCAAAGCTTAACTACTTAAAGTAAAGATCATGGCAAGTCAAGAAGAATCACAATCCATCCACAAGCCTCTATTTTTTAAAGAAGATGACTACGGTTACTAGAAGAATCATATGGTGATCTTCCTTGACAATGAAATCATTTGACCATTGAGACATTATTGAGGAAGGAAGAGAAGTTCTAATAAAACTAGTTGGAGAAGTTATAGTAATAAAGCCTAAATATGAGGGGACTACTGAAGCAAACAATGCAAATCTCAAGAATAAAAGAGCAATGCATGTTCTCTTCTATGCAATCCACAAATCTCAGTATGCTAAGTTGCAAATGTGCACATCAACTAGAGAAATATAGGACATATTACAAACTCAGCATGAAGGAACCAGTGAAGTAAAGAAGAAAAAGATATAAATGCACACATACATATATGAAACATTTATATACCAACATGTTGAAACTATTACTTAGATGTACAACAGATTTATAGACATTGTGAGCACTCTCAAAACTCTAAAGAAGTTCTACTCAAATGAGGATATGGTAGAAACAATTCTGAAACACTTCCTAAAGATAAATGGGAAGCTAAGAAGACAGTTATAGAAGAAGTCAACAAATTGGAAGCCTTATCATTTGATAAGTTTATGGGAAAGTTATTAACTCATGAGATCACTATTGAAAAGCATGTTGAAAGTACAGGGACGAGAAAGAAAGACTTGGCACTGAAAGCCAAAAAGATATGTTATAAATCTCCATTTATTTCTTATTTACTAACATCTTTTTCTTCTTCTAATAATGATGAAGATAGTAGTAAAGATGAGCGGCATACCCTCATCACCAATAAGTAAAGAAGTTTATTTCAAACAAAAAGAGTAAAACGACAAGGAGATATAAAAAGAGAGGTAACAAGAGTCAACTCATTTGTCATGGATGCAATGAGAATGGACACATAAAATCATATTGTCTTAAGATCAAGAAAAACAAGTTCCCTCTAAACAAAGCCACCTGGGATGACACTAGTGATTCTAAACCTAACGAAGATGGCAACTGAGGAGCAATCAAATGAGTCCTTAAGTGAACACTCATCTAATAGTGACAGTGATAGTGATGCTGACAAAAAGGTAAATCATTTTGACTCATACTCTAAAGATGAGTTATACTCTATAATTACTAAACTTACTTTGAAATTTGAGACTTTCAAGTCCAACACCTTCTTTCTTAAAAAGAGAACAAATCTTTAAAGGATTATGCTAATCGTTAAAAAAACTCTAGCTAAAAAGGTAGAGACTCTCACAATTGATAACCTTAAGCTTAAGGAAATCCTTAGTAAGTTCACCAAAGGAAAATAGAAGTTAGACTCCATCCTTGAGGTTCAAAGGAGCCCATCTATCAAGCATGGATTAGGCTATAATGCATTTACTTTAGCTTCTCTTTCCACCTCTAAAAAGTCCTTGTTAAGGCTAAAGAAGATAGTGTTCCTAACCCCATAAGAATGTCAAAGGTTTCCAAGAAGGAAAATGCCAAGATTAATGGCACAAAGGGAAAGTCTCAACATAATCACACATTATTGAGAAAAGCTCCACATAAAGCAAATTATGTCTACATGTATCACTCTTACAAGCCTAAGAGGCAAACGTTAAAGAAACACAAAACCTAGAATAACTATAGATATGCACATACACAACACAAGAGAGTTCCTCATATGAAATACACTCCTAATCACATTACTCAAAAGACCTACAAGTTTAGAAGACACTATGTGTATGTTCCACCTAGAAGTAGGACACTAGATCACTTTAATGGTGATTATTTCTACTGTGGTAAGTATGGCCATATTGCCTATCATTGTCATTCTATAAGGCATGATGAGCAGTTGGTAAGGGCTAAAACCCTAAGACCTAAGAAGGTTTGGGTATCTAAGACATAACTCTTTATGTTTTGAAGATGTGTTTGAAATCCCAAGTTAGACAGCAAGAGTGGTATCTTGACAGTGGATGTTCAAAGCACATGAAAAGAGAAAGGAACTTCTTCTCTAAATTAGAGAAGATTAAAAGTCTTTGAAACATATCCTTTGGAGACAATGGCAAAGCCAAAATTATTAACATAGGTAAAGTTGGTAAGGATGATGATTCACTTATCCTTGATAAAGTGTTACCTGTTGATGAACTCAAACACAACTTGCTAAGTGCAAGGCAGTTGTGTGACAAAGGCCTAAGAGTCATGTTTAAGCCACAAGCATGTTATGTATCAAGAATGAGTGACAACAAAATTTTATTTATTAGTAGATGAGTTCATAATATATATGTGATTGATTTAAACTCTTTTGCTAACCATAATGCAAAGTGTTTATAGATTGATTTAAACTCTTTTGCTAACCATAATGCAAAGTGTTTATTCTCTATAGTGGATGAAGGTAAAACTTGACATAGAAGGCTAGGACATGCTAGCATGGAACTCCACAATAAGCTAAAAAGAAGAAACTTGGTTGAAGGTATACCTGAAATCAAGTTCGCAAAGGAAAGAGTTTGTGAAGTATGTCAAAAAGGTAAACAAATTAAATTTTCATTCAAAGCCAAGAATAAGGTAAGTTTTTTAAACCATTTCAATTGCATCATATGGATCTATTTGGTCCCACTCGAGTATCTAGCTTAGGAGGCATGCATTATGCATTTGTCATAATAGATGATTACTCTAGATATACTTGTGTACTGTTCCACACTCAAAAGGATTCTTATTTTAATGCTTTTAAGACCTTTGCCAGGAGAATTCAAAACCCAAAGGATTTCAAAATCTCTTTTATTAGAAGTGACCATAGAGGAGAGTCTGAGAATGCTAAGTTTCATCGCTTTTGTGATGAGTATGGTATCTCACACTACTTTTCAACTCCTAGAACACCACAAATGAGTACAATCTTCCTATGTACCTTTAGGGTAAAGTTGTAAACACTTTATGTCATGTCTCAAATAGAGTCTTAGTAAGACCTTTATTGAAGAAAACTCCCTATGAGGTGTGGAATAATAAAAAGCCTAAGATTGCATACTTTAGAGTTTTTGGTTACAAGTGTTTTATTCTAAACACTAAAGCAACCTTTGCAAGTTTGACTCTAAGTTTTATGAAGGAATTTTCCTTGGATACTCAACTAATGGCAAAAGATATAGAGTATTCAATAAGAGAACACTTGTTGTAAAGGAGTCTATGCCTAATGTATTTAATGAATTTGATACCACTTCTTCAAGAAAAGAATATGTTGATGATCTTGCATGTCATATAAGAGACCTAAACATTAGAGAAGAAGGGAAAAATATGGATAAGCCACAAGACATAAGGAATGAAGGAAATGAAGATTCACCAATTCCTACCCTTAGTGAAGAGCAAAGTAAGCTCAAAAGAGACTAGATTTTTAAGAAAGATCATCTAAGAGATCTTATCACTAGTGATCCATCAAGTCGGATAACAACTATATCATCTTTTAGAAATGCATGGACTAATTTTGCTTATGTATCCTTTATAAAGCCTAAGACCATAGATGAGGCCATTAAGATGAATATTAGGTTCTTGTTATATAAGAAGAACTTAATCAATTTGAGAGAAACCAAGTGTGGACCTTAGTTCCCAGACCTCATAATCATTCTATTATTAAAGTTAAATGGGTCTATAGAAACAAACTTAATAAACATAGAATCACTATTAGGAAAAAAGCTTGATTCGTAGCCAAAAGTTATAACCAAGAAGAAAGGATTGACTTTGATGATACCTTTCCACCTGTAGTTAGACTTGAAGCCATTAGAATTCTTTTTACATTTGCATTTCACATGAATTTTAAGTTATATCAAATGGATGTTAAGAGTGTTTTTCTAAATGGGTACATTGAAGAGGAAGGTTTTGTTGAACAACCTCCTGGTTTTGAAATCCATTATTTTTCTAATCATGTGTACAAGCTCACCAAAGTCGTATATGGATTGAAGCAAGCCCCAAGAGCGTGGTATGAGAGGTTAAGCAACATTTTAATAGAGATAGGTTTCTCCAATGGTTTGGTGGACACAATTCTCTTTTCTATGGAAAATAAAGAGGACTTATTGTTCTTGTAAATATATGTAAATGATATCATATTTGGTGCAACTAATGTTTGCTTATGTGAAGATTTCTCTAAAGTAATGAAGAGTGAGTTTTAAATGAGCAAGACGGGAGAACTCAAATTCTTCCTTGGATTACAAATCAAGCAAGGAAAAGAAGGACTATTCATCAACCAAATCAAATATACAAAGGAACTAATCAAAAGATTTGGCATGGACAATAGCAACCTTGCAAAACTCCTATAAGCATCAACATCAAGCTAAGCATGAATGAACATGGTAAGAATGTGGAGTAAAAGCTATATAGAGGTATGATTGGTAGTTTACTCTATCTCATAGCCTCTAAACTTGATATTATGTTTAATGTGTGCTTATGTGCTAGACATCAATCTAATCCTAAAAAGTCTCACTTGCATGCTGTGAAATACATACTTAAATATCTATCTTGTGGGTTCTCCCAACTTAGGACTTTGGTATCCTAAAAGTTCTTCATTTAAATTAAATGCATTTTCTGATGTTGATTTTGTTGGGTGTACCTTAGATAGAAAGAGCACTTTAGGCATATGTCAATTACTTTGCCAATGCTTAGTGTCTTGGAGTAGCAAAAAGTAAAACTCGGTTGGTTTATCAACTGCAGAAGCTTAGTATATGGCAACTAGCCTTTGTTATGCATAAATTCTATGAATGAAACAACAACTTTTTGATTGACAAGTGGTTGTAAATCAACTTGCAATTAAGTGTGATAACACTAGTTCCATAAATTTGTCCAAAAATCCCACTCAGCATTCTAAAAGTAAGCATATAGATATAAAGAAAGCATCACTTTCTTAGGGATCATGTGAATATTGGAGATATTATGTTAGAATTCATTAATAGTGACTAATAATTGCCAGATATTTTTATTAAATCTCTTTGTGATGAAAGGATGTTATTCAGTAAAAGAAAACATTGTATGGTTTATGAAAATACTTTAAAATAGCTTCAAACAAGTTCTTCTCTTTCTTAATCTATTTATCATCATTGTTGTGTTGATACTTGATCATTGTTGCTTGAATTGATCAGCATTAAAGCCTTTAAATTAAATAGCTAAAGATTTTAATTGTGTATGATGTTAATTAAAATATCCATTTGTTAGTCAAATTCATGATTATTTCATTGAATTTGATTAATAAAACATCAGCTAAGTTTTCAAAATGTTTATAACTTTTAAAAATTGGGCTTTAAACTGAGATTTGAATGAAAAACATGGCCAATGGACATTGCATTTCTCCCAACGATGTAATGTTACTTGTGAGCTCCTCATTTTGATTTTACTAGTTTCCACAATCATTACAAATCTTCAACAACAGTTGTTATCACTAAATGGTTGTTATGAACCAGCCATCATCATTGGTTGAAGAACACTTGCAAGAGTAAGTCAACGATTATGTCCAACAGTTGTTGCCTAACTCGCAATAGTCGTTGAACACTCCTAACAATCATATTTTTTTAAGGGGAGTTCATTGAACTTCTATTTAAACCCCCCTTAAACCTTAAAATCAATTTACTTTCTACTTTACTTTGCTTTCTACTCATTTCTCTTAACCTCTGTTGCAAATTTTTGAATTTTCCCTTGCATCAAACACTCATTCACATATTCAAATGGCAACCAAACTAGATTCAACCAAAAGATATAAATAACTAGGTAGAAAGAACCCCTAATCTTTTTATTCTATCTTCGAAACTAAGGAAAATTTGGCATCAATGATAGCTCAGTAGAAGAAGAGATATGTAGAACACTCTATAACCCAACAGCAAACTAAGAAATCCAAAACTAGCCAAGATTCAAAGGGGAAATGGAAGGCCATCGAAATAGAGCACACTCTCATACCCATAAATTCTCCTTTGGTTCAGTAATTTCAGCTCAAAAATGAAAAGGAAAAAGAATTAGCTCTAAAATTATTGAAGAGACATCTTGGAGGTGGGAAATTCTTGGAGTGGAATGACCTGGAAAGGTATAGGCAAGCATAAAAAGTTAAAGAGTTAATGGTCAAGATTGGATAGGAGTTATTTTGTCATCTCAAAGAACCTTTATATCTGGAGCTGACAGTTGAATTATTAACAACCTTAGAGGTTTTAGGTAGTGATTATGAAGTTTATGCTCAAAAAAGCATAATAAAGTTCAGGTTATTTAGGAAGAAGTGCAAACTCAGACCAAATGACTTGGCTAAGCATTTTGATGTTACCAACACTTGATTTGACAAAGCCTCCTCCAACCTTCAAAATTGATGTTAATCAATTTTAGAAATCGATCGTTGATGGAAGAAATAACTATAGTAGTAATAAAAGCAAGGATTCTAATATCAAGAGCCAAGCTTTAAGAATTGCACATAGATTCATTTTTTGAAACATAAATGGAAGAGGTCAATCAAACAGCAACTACACCATAATAGATCTCTTCTACCTCTAGTGCATAAAGAACAAATAGAAGGTGAATACACCCTTACTCTTGATGTAAAGAATAAATGGGCAAGTGGACAAGGCACATGAATTGGTGATGGCCCATTACATCACAAAGATAGCAAAGTTTTGTAAAAGCAATCCCCTAATCTGAAGAAAAGCTTAAAGAAGCTAATATGGTGCTGGAAAAGTTGTCTCACAATGAGCCCATTTATGAGAAGATGTTACTGAGCATTGGGATCTTGGAAAGACTAGACACTAGTTTGATAAAAAGGGTACTTGAAAAAGGTGAAGCTCCTCAAGAGGAAGAGGAAAATGAGGATGTTGAAAAGGCAATCAGGGTAAGGGTGACAACAATTGAAGGAACAGGCACAAATGCACCTACTCCAGCTATTCCAACCTTCACTTCCTTTAAGCAAAAGGTGTTTGAGCAACTAGAAACCCTTATTGTTACAATAAGAAGAGTTGATTCCTCTACTACCTCTCTACACCGAAAGGTTCAAAAACTTTAAAGAGAGATGAAGGACATCAACCAAACATTAGATTGGATAGTTGAATCTATAACCAAAAAGTCCAAATACTCAAGAGCAAGAAGAGGTTCCACCTGAGATAAGTCAAGAACCTAAAGATCTTCCCTCCAAGGAACCAGATGCAATAAATGACCTTAAAGAGTCTAAAGAATCCTTAGAGCAAAAACCCATCTCACCTTTTAAAACCTCACCTCTTTATGATGCACATTTCATTTTATTTCTTTTTGTTTTTCTCCTCATTTTCAAAAATAGCTAGTGTATTGGACAACATTACTTTTGTAATGAAAAGCTAACTTTTTGTTGATATTATCTTTTATAAGTTTTATATTCCCTTATAATTGATGTTTGATTCCTTTTTGATAATGACAAAGGGGGAGTAACCCATGTTACAAGGGGAGTTTAGATAAATGATATGTTGAAAGGGAAGTTAATACTTTATATGATGTAAACCTATTGTTTTTGTAAGATTTATTAACTTTCATGGATTAATTGACTTTGATAAATTGTTTGTCATCATCAAAATGGGGGAGAATATTAAACCTCTAGGTTCCAAGTCTTATTTTGATGATCACCAATATATCTAAGAGCTAACCTTTATCCAAGTTATTTATGTTAATTCTTTTAGGAACATTAATCCATTGAACTATGATGATTGGAGAGAGAGTTATGATTGGAAACTCTAAGCATTAAGAGAGTAAAAATCAAACAAACTAAGTTTGACAGTCCAATGGGTGTTGCCATTATCTAATATGCATTGTGACTCTGGCAACGGATGTTGAAGGAACTCAATAAGCATTGGAGAATCACCCTAACATGAGAAAAGTCTTTTGGATCTCACAACAGACATTGTCCTCTATTATAATAGGCATTGGATAACTCAAATATATAAGTTATGCACATTGAACTTCAAACTGTACATTGCAATTTCGCAATGGACATTATTCTTGGTCTCACAATAGGCATTGCATTTTCACAATAGGCAAGTGACTTAAATTGAGTAAAACTCATAAGATCTCAAAATGAGCGTTGGATCTTACCAATGTGCGTTAGAAAAGCTCCTTAGATTGAGCTAAAATTTTCAGATCTTCTAACAAGGCAGACTCAATAATGCAACAAGTATTGATGAAGCCTAATGGGCATTGAAAGTTCACCAATAGTCGTTGAAGTACTGTTGAAGATCTTGGAAAACAGAGCATCGAATTCACATCTTTTTGAAAATCTACAACGGGTATTGTTCATACTTACAATAGGCATTGAAGTTAGCATTGAAGAAACTGAATAAACAAATGTAAAAATCAAAGGAAAAGCATTGAGACAAACTTCTTTCTAATAGCTAGTCCTAATGGGCATGTCATTAGAGCCAACAGCCATTGAAATAATATTTTACTTGATAACCACCTATTTACATGTGAATAATGATGGTTGTTGTCTTTAGCAATGGACATGGGCTTATTTCAATCAGTGTTGATAGCTTATTATTGTAATATGAAGTGACAGTTTTCTTTCTAATGGCTAGTCTTTTGTTTCAACCTATAAAAGAACTAGTTCTCAATGGAAATAAGAAGAGAACTGTTTTATTAAGCAAGTAATCTATTATGAAAATGATTTTCAATCAAAAAGGTGAATAAAGAGTGATCTAGCAATCAAGAGAAGTTCATTATTTAAAGCTTGCAAGTGTTATTTTTAAAATATAGTTTGAAGAACAAGCTATCCAGAGATTCTCTCAATACTCTCAACAAGCTCAAGCATACTTTTTTATTGTGCTTTAAAGTATTTTATTGCTTAAATGAGAGAGTTATCCTCATCTTTAAAGTTGTATTTTGTTTGAGAAAATTCTTGGTTAGGAGATCTTAAAAACCATACTTTATGAAAGGTGTAAGGTAGTACCTAGAAACTACTTTAGGATAAGGTTTTAGTAGCACCTGTAAGTCTACTTGTAACAGCTTAGTAGTGCCTAGAATCTTTAAGAACATAACATATTACTTGTCAAACTTATATAATTTCAACTATTGAGGAAAAGGAATGGGTGGAACATAAGGATTTACTTGAGAAGGCTTACTTCCTTCTTCCTCTTTAGCTTTTTCCACATTATCTTCTCATCTTAGATGGAATTTTGGGCTATTACATCACTCTTTTAGACTGAAATTTCAAAATTTTTAGGGATTTTAGAGGATGCCTTATCAATTATCACCTTATGCTTAGGAAAGGAGTCGAGTATCTTTGTGCCACTTCTTAAAGTAATTGTCTTGCATTATTCTCTTGGATTTATTTCAATCTTTCTAGGGAGTGTACCTTGCACTTTTGCATTAATAGTGTTAGCCAATTGCCCAATTTGCATTTCCAAGTGTCGGTTATATTACTAATTTAATTCACCCTCAATTCAAACTTGTCTAGCTTGGTCTCCACCTTATCAAACTTTTCAATCAAGAACTTTTGCATGTCTCATGGTTGTTTCTTCTAATGTTGAGTTGGTTGAGCTATGAAAACTGCACATTGTTACCTTTGAAGAAAACCATGAGGATAAGAAGGCTTAGATTGATTGGTTTGATTACTCAATAGAAAGTTAGAATGATTCCTCCACCCGAGATTATAGATGTTGGAATATGGATTATTGGGTTACCTATTAAAATTAGAGACATTGTAATTGCTCAACTAAATTTGGAATGAAAGAACTCCCCACTTGGCATTCGGTACCTATGTGTCCTCCCCTACACCATTCACAATTTAACAGTAGGGTGTTGATTGCATGTACACTCACACCTTGAAGCTTCTTTACAAGAGTATCCATCTTAGCGTTTAGCATTGTATAGGCGTCAATGTCGTAAACACCCGCAACTCACATGTTAATCCCCTTACACTTGCCCATTGGTAATTGTTTAAGGCCATCTCTTCTAACAATGAATAAGCTTCATCGATTGATTTTCCCATAAGTGCACCTTCTGCTGCGACATCAATAGTAATGTGCATCGAATGGTTAAGCCAATTATAAAAGGTTTGGACTATCATCCAATCTAGTAAGCCATGATGTGAACATCTTATTTGCAACTCCTTGTACCTCTTCCATGCTTCATATAATGTCTGCCCAGGCTCTTATACAAAGCTTGTGATAGTTTGCCTCAATTACACAATCTTGCCTTATAGAAAATATTTTGCCTAGAAAGCTTGTGAGAGCTCCTACCATGTAGTAAATGAATTAGACGTCATAGAATTTACTCATCTTTTAGGTTTATCTCTCAAGGAAAAAGAGAAGAGTCTTAAACAAATTGCATCATTGATTACCTCATTGATCTTGAAGGTTGCACAAATCTCAAGAAAATTGGTGATATGTGCATTTAATCCTTATTGGCTTCACCTCCAAAAGTATTTTTGGATGATTGTTGATTTAATCTCAATACTAATGCATGCAATGATGGGTTTAACAATGCTTGATTGAGTCTCTTGACTCTGTGGCATAGCAAAATCTTGCAAAACTCTTAGTCTTTTTTGTCGGCCATTATGACTTTAAGCAAATTCCTTATATATTTTTTTATTTGCCTTCAAATGTGTGATGTGCGCTCGATTTTAGAATCAAATTTAAATAGTTGTAGGTTGTTCCAGTATGGAAGGGATTATTTTAATTGAAATTAGCATATACTTGAAGATGGATTTTCCTAAGTTATCCAATATTCTCGCTTGAGCAATATTAAATCTACTATTATTGAAATTATACATATTCTCATGGTCATAAAATTCAATAACAATGTATTAAGTTTCATGAACAATCCTTAAACCTCATTAGAAGTTAAGCCTACTTTTGTGATCTCAATCTTCTAGTTTAATATGTTAGGACTAGCCTAGACTTTTACTTCCATTCCATCATTTATAATCTCAATCATTATCCTTATTCAGTTGTCATACATACATGATCAATTAAGCTTAAACATATTAAATTAAGATACCCAATACAATTGAAGCAAAATTACTTATATAATAATTGTAAAATAAATATTGGGTTTTCACTCTAATTCCAAGAATTAAAAATTTAGTTCATCCTAAAAGAAATAACTGAAACAAAGGAAAAAGAATACATTAAATTCAGTAGAAAAATTTTCCAAAGGAAGAGTCTTGCTAAACAAATCAATGAAAACTCTCAAAGAAAAGCTCTCCAAATCTTCACAAAATCTTCTTCTTATTTGGTGTAAAGGTCAAATCCACTTTTCTCTCCTAAAAATATACTCTTTGTTATCTCTGGAATCTTTAACCAAATAGGTCACATGTCACTTAAAAAGCAACATGAAATTAACTTTAAAATCTGAATAAGACACCATGCATGGCTCGATGCATGGCATATGCCATGACCCATTTGCAATCTGCTAAATATGAATATGCTTTTGATGACTGACCAACTCTACTGATCAATGCACCACCCGTTGCATGGCCCATGCAACATTGATAAAAATCATAATTTCAGCTTTTTTTCAAGAAATTCATGTGCAAATAAAAAGAAATAGAAAGTTAACTAATTCTGAAATAAAAACATCATAAAAAATAGAAAAAATCTTAATTTATAATCTAAAATAAGTGCTAAAAAGATTTCTATCAAACACTATTAAATATAAAATTATTTCTAGCTTTCCATATGTACCAACGATGAAGGCACACAAACTAAGCTTATATTCTTCCCATGATATTTGAAGAAGGCATAGATACTCTTCCACTAGTTAGCAAAAGAAGTGAACCCTACTAACTTGAGGGAGAAACCTAGACTACCAAACCATATCACTATAGCTAGAGGATGAAGAAAGAAAAGAAGTTTCAAGGACTCCTCAACCTCATTACATAGACAACATATAGCAGAGAAATGACAATGTCTTTTTTGTAAATTAACCCTCATTAAAGGAAAGTTTAAAATTGCTCTCTATATAAAGTTTCTCATCTTAAGAGGAATTTTAAGATGCAAAAGCTTCTGCTAAAAGGTCATAGATTTTTTAGATGATGAAAAGATAGATCCATTCTATAGTAATTCATCTTTTTTCTCTTTGATGATGGTGTGGCATGATCTAATTGAGAAAGATCCATTTTTGTTATAATGCCAAACTAAGCAGTGGTTGGGTTTGAACTTTGAAACTTCCATGAGATGGAATCCATTAGGTCAAGCCAGACATTGGTATCCATCCTACTATTAACATTCCATCGAAGGTCTATAGTAAGGGGCCTTCCAACCTTAAGAGAAGGATATTTCATGCCCAAGATGGTTGTTGTCTTAGGAAGCATCAAGAAAATAATCATTTGGAAAATAGATGCCTATCATGATCTTTACCTAAAGTGATCTTTGCCAATAGTGCTAGACTAAAAAGCTCAAATTCTTAAAAACCAAGACCCCCCACAGTGACTTTGGTTTGGATAATTTGGCTCAACTCATCCAATGGATCTTCTTTCTATCTTTATATGAGTTCCACTAGAACCTAGATGCACAATGCTCCATGCTTGAAATCACATTCCTAGGCAGTTTAAAATAGACATAATATAAGAAGGGATAGCATATAGGATAGCTTTTAAGAAAATTTCCCTCTCAGATAAAGATAGTAATTGACCCTTTTAACTTTGAATTGTTTGTTGTGTTCTATCATGTAAAAAAGTTAGGGCTTCAAATTTGGATCTCCTAAAGACAATGGAAGACCCAAATATTTAAATGAAGAGTATTTGAGATCTGTAAAATTTGGCTTTTTTTGTTTTTCTCACTATTAGCATGTTACTAAAGGTGATGTCAGATTTTGAAAATTCACCATATGCCCTGATGTGTTGCTATAATTAGCAAGGAGGTTTTTTAAAGTGAATTTTTTATTCCTCTTATTAAAGGATAAAAAGTGTCAGAGGCACACCATTAACAACAACTGCATGTAAGACAATGAAAATGCATTGAGCAATAAGAGTTACCCACAAATCACAAAAACCCATATTTTTCATGATCGACAAGAGACAATGTCAGTTAAGTCTAGCATAAGCTTTATGCTTATCAAGTTTAATAGCCATAAATGTCTTCTTGCCTTTTGACGGGTGATGCAAAGCATGAAAGTTCTCTCTTTGGTAGTGGATTGATTGCACTAAATTTTGTGCACATATCGATTTTGAGTACCTATTTCAAAATAATCTATTAAATTATTTTTAAAATCTTTATGGTTATTTTCTCTCGATTTGTATTAGGTTATTCGCTTTAATTTTATTAGGTTCTCTCGTATTTAGGTAAAGTTCATTGTATTTAGTTATAATGATATTTCTATTAAAAAAAATCCAAATATCAATTTCAAAATCAATTCTAAATATTATGTTTAGTTAGAGCTTTTGTTCAAAAACCAATAATATTAAAAAATAGAAAATAAATAACAAATTTACCTCTCTATTGATCTATGGCAAGATTTTAAAATTCAAATTGACATTTGATTTGGTCGAAACAGAAGGTCATGAATTAAAGCTTAAACTTGAGTTAAACTGGAATCAAACCATAATATAAGTTAATTAATAATTTAATTATATATGTAGTAATAAATATGAAATATTTTATAAATAAAGATTTCCCAAAGAAAATTTTTTATCATATATACTAATTATAAAATATGAAATATATATTTTGATTACTTAAAATAATAAATATTATGCTATTACATATATTATGAAATATCAACTTGTTACTTCTAAAATTCAAAAATCTTTATTATAAAATTACAATAAATGTATTTTAAAAATAAAATAAAAGTAATTACTATATATCTATTATTGATGATAACTTAAGAAATACAATTTTAAAATTTTTAGAAAATTAATCTAAAAATTAAGAAAAAAATTAAAGAAAAACGCCGCATTAACTTGTTTCATTTAGATCAAATTTCGACCAGATTTTTTTCATTTCAAGTTTAGATATTAAACTAAATTGGTTAAAGAGTCAATTATCAAATTTTTAAATCTGATCGGCTAAGTTGAGCCAAATCTAGTTTAAAGACATTGATCTATATTCATAAATAATATTGACATCTAAAAGTATATGGTTTTAGTGATTTTGTTCCCTAAACTCATTTAAACCAATCTTACTAATTTGCCTTGCTCTTAAAAGTCTCATTGGCCGCTACTAAGTCAAACTGTGTCTCTCCCTCTATTTTCTTTTAACGTGACTTTTTTCCCTTTTATTTCCTTTATTTACTAGTTTTTTTTTTTCCCCGAGTTTTTGTCTCGTCTCTTAAAGAAATTTGGACTAAATTTTAAATGTGTACTTGTTTTGATGCTCAAGGTGGTGAGTTTGCTTTCTTTAGATCCAACCTTGCGGATAAAGAAAAATGATCTAGAATATTACATATCAATAAATTACAATAATATGATGAAAATTGGATTGTAATTTAAGATCTACATATAAAAGTTAGAGGAAAAAAAATGCGATTGGATTCTAATTTAAGATCTACATATAAAAGTTAGAGGGAAAAAAAAATGCGATGTTGTTTTCGTTAGAGATTTTCAGCAATGAGACTTCCCTTAAGTTGTGAAATAAAATTATAATAGGCAATGCGCTTCAAACTCCAAAGAAACTAAGTGAAAGAAGAGAAATAGAAGAAAGATACCTTACCAGCTGATGGAGTAGACGTTTTATCTATTGTGATCCTCAAGGCGGTTACGAATGACTAACATAAAATGATAATGTCTTTTTTTTTTTTTTAATACTTGAGTTGAGTGATTATGACAATTTAACACAGTTGTAATTTGATTTAATGCGAAGCCTGAAATTTAAAGTTACAGTGAGAGAGTTGTGAGTAATAAATAATTGGCTAACATTTTGATCTTCCTAAATAATTTGAAGATTTTTGATCACTTGAAATCAATTAAAAGCTTGAGCTTTTTACATGAGAAACTCTAGCCATTTAATGGTGAAGTGATTGATTTATAAACTGAGGTTGCTATATATTGTCTATTGTTGCTCTTAGGTTGGCAGTGTTATATTGGTCAAGTAATGACTCCAACTGCGAAGTAAACATTGATTGCAATTTGCATTCAATAACAAATCTATATATATATATATATATATATAAAGTCAAGGTAAAAAAACAAGGCATTAGATGTTACAAAAAATTTTTAAATTTCAGTTAAAGTAACAAATAAATTCATAAATTTATTTTAAAGCAGCAATAAAAAATAAAATGAAATTTTTTGTCAAATTTACTTCTGAACTTATATTATTTCATCAAAATTATCTCTGATCTTGTATTATTTTATTATAAAAATACTTTTTTGACAAAATTATCTATGATCTTATATTATTTTGTCATAAAAGTCTGAAATACTAGCTGATGAGAATGTGTATGTTATAAATGCAATTTAAGAAACTAGACTTAAATATACTTTGACGAAAACACAACTTTCCCAAACCCCTAAATCCTTAAATTCTCAAATCTCAAAAACACAGTTTCACTTTGACCATAAAATTTTGTTAATTGAAAAATGCAAAAAAAACGATGTCTTCATAGAGTAATAATTCTGCTCATTTATCCAATTGTAACAAATATATGAAGAAATGAGTTAAATAGAAACATAATTATGTGAAAAGTACTATTAAAAATGTTTATTTTATAATTTAATAAATTATATTAAAAATAATTTAAAAATAATAAAAAATAAAATATTTGCATTACGAGAAAATTCTTTTAGGTGAGGAGTTCCTGTGAAAGCGGGAATAGAAAAAAAAAATTCTTTCAATAAAAAAGGTGTGATAAAGGATGATGGATAGTTTTCATCCAGATCACTTGTCATTTCTAAGTTAATGTTTTCTTCAACCAATATTTTAGACTTTTATGATCAAATAATACAAAATCAGGAGTAATTTTGACAATAAAAATACTTTTATGATGAAATAATACAAAATCGGAGGTAATTTTGATGAAATAATACGAGTTCATGGATAAATTTGACAAAAATGTTCACTTTATTTTTTATTGTCACTTTGAGACACATTTAAGGGTTATTTGATATTTTAGTCATTTGACTTGATATACGTTGATATAGCAAATTATGGTTAAGTTTTATCCAACCTATTTGATAATGCTCTATATGTAACTCTCCTCTAACTCTATTAGTGACAAATTATTTGTACTCTTTATATTTTATTATTCTCTTAACACTTCTGCTATTACTAAAAATTTAATAACATATTAAGTCACACTAATTATATACCTCTTCAATAACCTTAAATTATAGATTCTTATTTTCAATATAACTCATAAAAACAAACTACTATGTATAAAAATAATATATAGACATTGAAAAATTAAATATAATATTCAAAATAATAAATATGCTAAAATTTACTTTGCCTAATATATTATTAATATTAAACTTTGTACTTTATATCATTAAGTATACTAAATAACAACATTACTAAAAAATATTAAATAATTTTAATTTAAAAACCTTTAAAAATTAAAAATAATTTCATTCCGCACTAGTTTTTTAAAGATGCTACCATAGGAAGCAACGTGTGATATCTATGCTAATATTATACCACGTATTCTATTTGGTAAATTTTTTTTTTTTTCTAATTATGAAATTTTGATCAAATGTTTATTGGTCTCTATATTTAATAATATTAAGTTCTATATTGATTTTATTATTTTTTGTAATGATATATTAAATTTTTAGCAACTAAATATGACCTTAATTTACACTATTACCATTAGAGTTATATTTGACACTTCAAATTCATTAGACAGTTGCAAAAAATGAAAAAAAAAAACTAGATATTTAAATTGACATTAATAAATACAAAAAACAATAGATATTTGATCTTTTTTTTTTGGTAAAAAATCAGTCAAATATATTCAAGACTTATATGAGAGTGACTTAGAGAATGAAATGCAAATGAAGGTTAACTCATTTTCTTATAATGTAAATAGTGTAAATAGATTTACATTATTTACTTTCAAATGCATACTTTTTTTAATCTCCAAATCAAAAGATAAATGAAAAGATTTAAGTAATTTAAATATATTAACGTCCTTTAAAATAAATTGAAGCTAATTAATTTTATTTACAAGGCATTCCATGCTTTTCATTACTCTCCTTAACCTTCCTAACCATCCAATATTTTTGAGTATTTCTATTGTGTATATAGTTTTCTTAAAAATCAATTCTAAGTTGAGTTTTAACTTTTTTTTTTTTTTTAAACCGAAACTATTAGACAATTCATTCACTTCAACTCCTATTTGAAATTATAATTGATACACTAATCAAATTTTATGAATTAAAAAGAAAAATACTCTGAAAAAGAAAAAACAAACAATCCATTAATCAGTTCAATTAACAATGATTAGTTTTCTTAAAAATAGATTCTAAGTTGAGTTTTAACTTTTTTTTTTTTACACTGAAACTACTAGATAATTCATCGACTTCAGCTCCTATTTTAAATTATAATTGATACACTAATCAAATTTTATGAATTGAAAAGAAAATACTCTGAAAAAAAAATCCATTAATCAGTTCAATTAACAATGATTAGTTTTCTTAAAAATAGATTCTAAACTGAGTTTTAACTTTTTTTTTTACAGTGAAACTATTAGATAATTCATCGACTTCAGCTCCTATTGGAAATTATAATTGATACACTAATCAAATTTTATGAATTGAAAAGAAAAATACCCTGGAAAAGAAAAAACAAACAATCCATCAATCAGTTCAATTGACGACATACCACATGATACTGATGAATGGAAGGTGCCACCGCCCCACATGCCACTCCACGCACTTCCACCGCTTCAGAAGGTAGGTGCTGCCATTCCTTCTATGAGTCATACCAAATTTCTAGTTTCATCACCCAAAAGACTACAAGATTCCTACAAACAAAATATAGGATTACACCATTTTTCGTTGAAAACCTTTAAAACCCAATTCACTACCCGATCTTATTACTACTAAAATAACAGTTTCCATGGAAGTAGGTTGACAGGGATTAATGGATGTAAATGTTTAATTTCGTTTGACAGTACAATTTTAATGAAAGTAAAAAGTTAATAGTATAATTTTAATGAAAGTTAATTGTTTAAATTTTTTAATTTTTTAAATTCATTTTTTTTTAATCTTTAATTTACAAGATAGACAATAGAAATAAAAATATGTTTAAAATATATTATTAAACAAATGTAATTTTAATAATATACAATGTAATATTTTATATCTTAAATATAATTATCAATTTAATATTTTTTAATTAATTATCGTTCATATTTTAAAATTTTTAAATAAATTTAATATTATTTTTTTAATTTTATATTATTTTTTAAAAAACTTTCATAATTAACATTTTATTACTTTATATTTCATCCGGTTACTTCACCCTCACTCTTGTTAACCTACTCCCATAAAAAGTCTAAAAGAATCGCCTTATCATTCAAACCAATATGCGTAATTTCTATTTCTATATGCACGGAATTCCCTCATTAATTCTCACCAAACCTTCACAACTCTGATCGCAAAATAAAAAATTAGAGTTTCTGAAAATTTTTTGAAAAACAAAGAAATACAATCATCGCGAGAAACATGTTAGGTCTCTTGCAAGTAAAGATCAACACGTACGACATACTGAATAGGCGTTAATCTTATTCTCTGCGTCAACAAATTGTCAATGAGATTAGAATTACCTGTCGAACACTAAGTAAATATATACATTAACCCACAATTATCCATAAAACAATAATATATATAAACAAGATACAGTATTTTTTTTTTTTCATTTTTATTCTCAATTTCTTAAACAAAACCACAAGCCATCACTTTATATATTGAAAACAAAGCATATATAAATTAAATCACAAGCATGAACCAAAACGTTACGCTTTCACAGGCTCAAACGACGTCAGATTCCTGAATTTCAGCCACGGCTTCTCCCACACCACCGCCTTGTACTTCTCACCGCCTTTCACTACCAACACAAGACGGTAATTGGTGCCGGCGACCACCTGCGTTTCGCCTTTCACTATTTTCTCCAGCTTCAAATCCGCTTTCGATCTCTTATCATACTCGGTCACAGCGTACTCCGCGATCTCCACCACATGCTTGTCCTTCAAATTCTTTATCGGAGTCCATCCGCCTACAAGCGCCGCTGCCGACGAAGCCACGAGCACAGCCGCGAAGAAGAGTAGACAGGAAAGGAGGGAAAGTCGTTTCATTTTGTTGGCGTTATGGTTTTCTCTTTGGGTAATGCGTGTGAAATAATACGAGGACTTTGTTACAGGGGGGTGGGGGTTATTTATAGGGGATAGTTATGAGGAGGATAAGATATTTTGCCATCGTGATTTGTGAAAATTACGGATGGTGTAGACGTGGTGATAGACATTAATGGCCCACTGGATTGAGTAGAGGTCCGCGTGGATAATGTATGCGGGAACGAAGGGTAGTGGTTTTTGCGCTTTTGCCCGATTTGAAGGCAAGAACTAGGAGAGTGGGTCCCGCAATGGAGATTATTTATTTTTTTATTAATTTTAACGTTTGAACTAATACAAAATTTGAATGTTATTAAATTAATTACTCGTTGGTTTAATTCAACTGCGTAAGAAAAAAAATTATTGATTTTGTCTAAATATAAGAATAAAATCCAATTTTCATTGACTTTTTCAATCTAAATAAAGGAAAAAAAATCCCTTCTTTTGCTGCTGAAAATGACTTAGATTTTACTAGTGATTGATTCACATATACTTAATCTATATTGACTCCAGCTAATTGATGAGAAATTAGTTTTTTATAATCTCTTACTGGAATCAAATTCAAAACTGTAAGTGAAATATAATCTCTTATCACTTGAACAAGTGAAATATAATCTCTTATCACTTGAACTAAATTATATTAAATAAAAACTATTATTTAGACAATTACAAGTAAAATTGTTGATGGATGAGATTTGAGAAGTATAAAATTAATTGCAAACAATGTTTTGAAAAGTGGATTGAACCATATCAGTCAAATTAATAAAATTAGAATTAATTAATGATCGATCAATACAATTTAAACTTATTTTTAATATCATTTTATGTTTTAATTATTATAAATATATTTACATATTTTAATATCTTTTAATTTTAAAACTATTTTAATAATATTTTAAAATTCTATTTATTATTAAACTAATTGAATTAGATTAATCAAATATCAAATTGAAAAAATCAATCAACTAATCGATTCATTAATTGATCTAATTTTTAAAAATTGGTTGCAAGGATGCGAGATTATAAGTTCAAATGTATTTAAACATTAAAACTTATGATGTCAAATTTAAGGATCTGTGTTATTTGCCTGCCGATAGGCCTGCCAAGATTAATAGAAAATGAACTTTAGTTAACCAGATTCCTCGTATTCCTTCACCTTGTACCAATTAAAGCCTAGAGGTTTTATTATTCCCCTCAAAAATCTAAACTTTTTCTAATTTTAATAAAATTAATCAATTCTTCTAATAGTATCAAAATTAATAAAATTTTAATAAATCTAACTGAAATTCAAATTAATCAGAATAAAATGATATATTACATAATATGACAAATCAATTAATATAAATTTTTATTAAAAAAATTAATAAAACCAATTAATATTAATTACTATGATCAATTAATATTATTTTAACTTCACATTATAATATCATTCTATATTAATCCATTCGAAGTTTAACTAGATTTATCAAAATTTTATTAATTTTAATTAATTTTATCAAAATTAAAAGAATTGATCAATTTTATCAAAACTTAAAAACATTAAAATTTTAAGATCCAGTAAGCCTTATATATTTTATTCCAAGTGATGAACACACTGTTCACAAATAGAAGTTGAAAAAAGAAAAGTCCCAGGACCACAATGGGATAAAATCGACAGCTCATTAATCTAATTTATTTTTCTTATTATTACGTTTGGAAGTGAGAGACTCTACATATATTCAAATTTCGAATTAAATATTCAATTTTTAATTAAATATTTTTTACTTCGAATTAAACATTTTATTAATATACAATTTCAAAGTTCCCGCAGAATCTTCGCTGCAGAGTTTTCAGCCACAGTCCACCCCATGCAATTTCAAGGGTGATGTGAACCTTACGGCTCTAAAACCATCCAGGAACGCAGAATTGATGGCCCTGGATTCATCACAACAATTCCAGTGAAGCTAACTGTAGTAAAACGCGTATTTGAACTTTCAACATCATATAGATTTATACTGAAGGAAAGCAAAACAGCGTATTCAAGTTAAATGCAATTACTTTTACTCCCCCGTAAGGTCATTTTTTCTTTAGACCTTACAGAGATGCCTTACTATTGCGAGTGAAGTACTTCTAAAAATTTTAGTCTAAAGCAGGAATGAAATAAGAGGCTAACTTCAAAAATTTTATTCCTTTCAGCAGCCAGAAAATAAGAAAAGAACAGTGAATAAAAAGGATCATTGAACCCAAAAACTAAGAGGCATTCATTAGCATGCCCACTAACCACTTGCTATGCAGGGAGCTTAAAGTACAGGATAATGACATACACAAGGCCAGGGGGCATTTCTATCAGGAAAAAAAAAAAAGAAGAAAACAAAAACAATTGAATAAGGCATAACATTACTTTTCTATGAGACAAAAGTGGCATGGTACAAAGTAGATCATAGCAAGGATCCCACCACGAGATACCTGGAAAATAACACATGGGCCAAGATCTACTACTCTTACAATTACTTAATTCCTTTGATTTCTTTCAGTCATTATCTTAGGCATCTAGAGACCTGCGCCCCAAAAAGAACATAGATTAGTACTAAAATAATCAAAAATGTTT
Organism: Omphalea diandra; assembly: GCA_949677035.1. Classification (NCBI taxonomy): domain Eukaryota; kingdom Viridiplantae; phylum Streptophyta; class Magnoliopsida; order Malpighiales; family Euphorbiaceae; genus Omphalea; species Omphalea diandra. The sequence goes on from CATIWR010151978.1 coordinate 33,242, forward strand.
TAAGGCATCATAAAGATCCACCGTACATGAGAGAGAAGCACTCTCAGTTAACTCATTCAAGCACAAGCAGTGAAGAAACACAACTGGTATTTCTACATGTACCAACCATGATTAGAAACCAGCTTTAAACATTCTGAAACAACTGGAATGATGACTAGATTAACCCAGAACATTACTTTTCCCACTATCTTGGGGCTAGAGACTATAAATTCAACAGAAACTTAAGGGCAAAACAACACAAGGGAGTTTCCACTGAACAAAAAACTTAAAAAAAAAGATAAGCCTTCAATTCTTCAACAAATTCAATCATTCAAGCAACAAGGGTATGCAAGTTGGTCAAAAAACCATCAGCCTAGACTGACAATTTGTACTTCAGAAAACTACCTGTGGCAAGTCTTCACAAATTATCATATGCAATTACAACACTGAAATTTTACCCTTTGCATAAATTCGCCAACCCCTGAACATTGAATGATATTTGGGCCTAACTCAGATAGTTAGGAAGCAGGAAGAGGGCCAGATACTTAGTAGACTATAGGTTCCCCCATCCACCAGAACCCCAAAAGAAAAACTATAGCGGAGGGGAGAGGAACTCGAAAGATATTTTTAACAAGAGTTCTGAAGACTAAATGCAATATTCAAATGCATCCATTTTTCAAAAGCTTTGGTTTCCAGTTGGAATGCTTTAGTGACACAGAAAACTTTTTAGTTTTGACTTTAGTTCATAAGACTAAAAATTTTAAATCATTTTCAGAGTCGGTTAACTCAAGATTGCTAGCACACAAAAGAATATCAAATAAAAACATGATCCACATTGTAACAAGTAGTAACTTTTGAAATCCGTATCACATGAATAATAAAATAAATACGAAGGGCAAAAATCTGTGGAAACAGGCAAAAGGAAGTAAAACTATAATAGCCCACCCAGGATTGTCAACGTCTCGGCCTAGGTTTGCAACGAAATTCAGCTAAAAGTGCTATATGATCAGAGGACCACTCTGGAGAAGGAAGAGCCGTGTCTTTCCTTAAGCTTTCCTCATCCAAGAGTTCCAATAATGATTCCACTGTCAAAGAGTCCGCTGAAAGCACAAAAGAAATCAGTTCAATTGCTTGCTATATTGACATTTTACTAGTAAATTTTGGAATCAGACTTCAAATAAGAGGTACAATTGGGATAAAACAAAAGAAGAAAGAGGTGCACAAATAAATGTCTGAAAGTAGCTCACCTGTGTAGAAGATGTAATCTAAGGTTCCAATAAAATCTCTGGTGCAGTTCGTAAACAAGGGTTCATTTGTTGTGGGGTCCATTCTCCTCCGCTGCTGGTCCAGACCAAGACCGACACTCAGTCTTGCAAAAGATGAGTAAGCACTGACCTGCAACAGTAAGCGTGTCACAACTAGCAGAAAAAAAGAATATATAGAAAGCCAGAAAAATATTTAAGAACCAGATCCATATCCAAAAAAGAAAAACAAAACAAAAGATAAAATAAAATAAAATGAACACCAGAAAGAGAGAAAATACATTGTACAGAATCTGAACGTCTAAATTGCTGTCAAAAGATACATTACCAATGGCAGCTGGTGCGTAAGCTTGCTGTGAGGACGTAAGATTCCAAGAGGGTCTACCACTAAATCTGGATGCAATGGATCTACCTTTCCCATAGCAAGAAGAGCATGAGGAGCACTAAAACAAAGTTCAACAGCATCTTTAGCTAAGCAATGTATTAACACCAGCACAAGATATTTTTGTCTACTAAATATGCTAAAATAGTATAAGAAAAGCAGGCTGACCTTCCAGGAACTGAGTTAAAATCTCCACATACTAGCATTGGAATGTCGGCGCTGGCTGCTATCTTCTCCAACCCTTTTAAGAGAGTAAGAACCTAATTTCAATAATAAGAAAACACAATTAATAATATCTTCACCATAGAAAAAGAAACATTTTGCATCTAAGGTAAAGGGATAATGTGAACCTGCCAAAGCTTGACATCCTTTAGATCTTGGTGGACATTTACATGCGTATTTGCCTGTATTTGGAGACCAAAATCAAATGGGCACAAGGCAATTAAGTAATATCCAAACAAGTAAAGAGGAGTAAGAATTATCTTGAAGCTTTTACTAAGAACAAATAAAAGGTAAAATAATATGTGCTCACACATACATAACTTGAAAGGGATAAGAATTTAGGAGATAAGACCATAACAAACATGAAATAACATCAAATGGAAGTATCCTTGTATAGAAACCCTATTTCCAAAATTTGAACCCACCATCATTACTATGTAGTAGAAACAATTTAGTTATACGGTACAGAAAGGATATGGGAAGTAGCTCAGTAAAATGTTCAACTTTCAATCGCATCCCAAAAAAGGAGGGGGAACTCATACATACTCCGTTCATAAAACAAATAACATGGCCCTAGTAATTCCTCTCATATCACAAAGCCTAAGACCTTGGAAGCAGTGCAGCTCTAAGGTCATCAGCCCTGAGGACAAGGAGAACTGATACTCTAGTAAATGAAATAGAGATTAAGGAGGTGGAGTTGATACCTCTTATTTGTATCCAAAGCCCAATAAGAGTGTACATATATATATACATGAGTATTTTCAGAAAATAAGCAGTGAAGTATTGTGGTTCTAGAAAAATATTTAGACCAAGATAAAACAAAAAAAAAGCCCAATTGGCATACGCACATACATTTAGCATATAAAAAAAAGGGGAAGAATCATGGATTTAGAACAAGATCACTTACAACACAAAGCAGTTGACGCTTCCCAAGATTATCAGCTCCTTGATTACTGAACTTTGCTTCCAAAACCACAATTAATGCAACATTATCCTATTAGAAAATGAGGGTTTACATGAGAATTCCGTCAGCAACCAAAATGTTCACACCACATCTACAAAACTTACCTTGACCAAACGATTTAAAGCTGTTTTCCTCTGAGCACTTGGAACAACAGCTTCAGTCAAAGACTGAGCAGCTTTATTAAACTCAACCTGCATCCAAGTGGAAGGCCCATTAAAATATGAAAGAACAATATAAAGATACACTCCACAGTTCGGAACACTGCCAAACCTCATATTTTTTGACATGTGAAAACCTATCTCTACGAAAAAATGTTGCACAACCATCAATTGTATGTGTATTTCCACTGTAAACCTGCAATCATAAGCAGAATCAGTAACACGCAAATATATGTAAATTGCCATGACAGTGAGGAACAAGGAGTTCCAAAACACCTCATTGGTTTTCCTCTTATATAGTGCTTGATAACCATGTTTATCTAACTCAGGGGCAAAAAATTCCTCATAATGATCGCTTTGAACCTGAAAGCAGAAAAAGAGAAGCTTTCTCTATCAGTAACATCTTTATAATATGCAAAGATTAATGGTGCACAGAACATTTTGAGCTCAATACATATTCATGATACACAAAATATTTTGAGCTCAATAACTATTCATGATACACAAAATATTTTGAGCTCAGTAAATATTCAAATAGAAAGAATATTTTGAGCTTAATAAACAGCTAAAATTATATAAAGTTTTGAGAAAAATTGAGCTCATTCAAATTCACAACATTACTCAGACAAGTACACCTGAAATGGTTCTTTAAATTCTTCACTTTGTTGAACTTTAACATACAAAACAACTCTTGTACTAGTGACAATAAAGAGAATGGAAAACTTCAATCTTCTTTCTTATGCTGAATGTTATATCTTTTTTAGCTAAAAGGTACCACCACAAAGCAACTTGCTGGCAACACCCCATAAATTGATTAAATAAAGATTAGTTTGCTAGTTTACCTCCTGAAGACAAACAATGTCTGCACGATATCCAACTATTTCCCGCAGCAAATTCTGCCGGCGATATGGCCACGAAAGAGCCCATGAAGGGCAATAACTGTATGACTCATTTGTTGCATAAATATCAGACAAAATGTTGTATGAAAGAACCGTAAAAGTTCCTGAGGTTGAAAGACGGCCATCTGAATCTAAATGACCCATCAGATCCACTCCACTGACCGGAATCAAGCGACGTGGAGTAGGGGAGGGAGCTGGAATCACACGAGAAGTTAATA
>CATIWR010151982.1:0-10326 GCA_949677035.1 Omphalea diandra
TACTGTGACAATTGGACCTTGACTGAGAGACTTATATTTCTGCAAAATCAAAACTTAATAAAAATATTAGTAATGATCAATCTCCTTTGTCAAAATCAAAAGAGGTTCTAAACTTAGGATTAAATATCCTAGTCCAACAATCTACAACTACTAAGGTGGAAAGACTGGTTTAGCAAGTACTCCTTTGATGTAATGCATATAAAAGGAGACTCTAAACTCATACTAGATCTACTATCCAGACTAAGAAGTATCTCCTTCTTCCACCTAGTTTATCCAATTATACCTATGGCATCCTCATCTTCCTCCTCTTCTCCATCAACTGATGCCTCATCTACTCACCCACTAGTATCTTACTCTCCCTTTCTTCGCACAGGAACTCCACCAGAAGTAGTTCTTCCTATAACCTTTTCTCAAATCTCAGACCTAACTGTTAAACAGATTTTTGCTTACCAGACAAAATTACTCAAAACTTTTGGTCCCATCTTTATGGAGGTTTTGGGTTTCCACCCCTTTTATTCATTCTTGAAGGTATATACCTTCATGGATTTTGCTGATGTTCATAATGAAGGATGGATTTGGCCTAAAGAACTACTAATCTTTTTATGGTATTTCCTTCATCTTTATACCATAGTCATTGAAGTTAGGCCTCTGCATTTCGGTCAATATTTAGAGAAACTCAAAAGAAGGGTTTATCATCACCCTTATCTCATTACTTTCTTAGAATGGTTTCAACCCCTTGACAAATGGATTGATACTGTGAATGCAAGGATTTTGTACAGTTCTAATGCAACAACCTTAAACAAAAAGGTTATTTATATAGTCCATCGGCCCTGCTTTGTTGGCCCATCAAGCATGACTCCTCGAATGCTAGGGTGTTTACATTTTTACAAGGAAAACCAACTTTCTCTGTGGACAGATGCTCTTGATCATCATGAACAATTTAGAGAATTCTAGAGATTCATGTTCGAAAGAAACAAGACTATTCTAAAAGAAATCTGGCCAACCTTAGCAGAAGATGCACCATGGGATACAGTTCCTCGTCGCTATAAAAATGAGCTTAATGCTAAGTGTCAAGAATGGGAAGACTATCCTCTTCAATAGCTCAAACCTCTAGATAGTCAATTCTCAGAGTTGTATTCCCAGGATCCTTATGAACCTGAAGACCTATACCAAAAATATAGGGAGAACCTTATTGTCATAGAAAAGATGGATGCTGAAGTCCAAACAGAAATGGAGGAAGAAGACTACGAAATCATGAACCTGTCGCCATCTCATGAGCCAATCAGAAAAGGATAAAAAGGAATCTACTTTCCTAAAAAAAAGAATTAGTCTCTGTAGATGGCCACCTATGTTTGTAATAATTAAGGTTTGTCTGTTTAGCTGGCCACTTATGCTTATCTATAATTATTAAAGTTTGTTTGTATTATCTGGCCATGAGGGTTTGTTGAGAGAATCTTATCTCTTTCAGCTCTATATAAGGAAGAAATCTCTCATTTGTAAGACAAGTTCAGTTTGAATAAAAACTCTCTTTCTTCAATCATGAGTTTCTAAAACATATAGCCAATAGTCTTTAATAGTATTATCTGATCCCCTGTCATCTTCTTCTTCTCTCCTTTTCTTTGATAATCATAATCTCCTATTTCATCATACTAAGCGGACTGTGGAAGCCATTGGTGGGCATATCAATAAGACCGTGGAGCTCTTCGTGAGTACTAGGCTACAAAACAGTGGCAAAGTGGCGAGGAGATGCCTAGAAAGCCATATTCATACTGCTAAACTACTCATATGACTTGGTAGTCTGTTGTTGTTGATCATGGTCATACGCATATACAGTCCATAGTCATAGCTATATGGTGCATAAATTCCTGGGAACAGTGTTTGCCTTGCATGGTGACGACAAAGATTAATCTATTGCACTTGCACTTGCATATTAAAATGTTATGCTTGTAATGTATCCTGATGATATTTGATTGTTGGTTGTGATATAAGAATCTGATTATTGTTTTTATTCATTGAGTCACGACTCACTAAATCGTAATTATATTTTTCAGATATCGAAGAATAGGGATTGGACACTTTGGTGCTTAGAGTTTTGCATTTGAGACAAATGGACCACAGGTTATCGGCTGAATTCCAAATCTCTCTCTCTTTGTGTCATGTACATATATTTAGATAGGAACTAGTTATGGTCACTAGTCTTGACATTAGTTAACATATATGTACATTAAATACATGTTTGATTGTGCATGTATGATCAATAAAACCTTTATGCATATGTATTTTGGACATGAATGCTATGAGTTTTGTAATGAAAATGGTCGTTACACCCTCTCCCTTAAGGATTTATGGAATGTTTTGATTGGTTTGATTGCACTAGATGTATGCTTAATGTTGTTAATTGAACTAATCAATAACTTGGTTAAAATATTAAAAGAGAACCAAATATGTCTGAAGGTCAGATCTTGACATTCAAGCAGCTTATGTGTGCTTAACCTCTTTCCCAAGTGGTATCCAATTTTTGAATCTGATATCTGATGTGGTGAAGACAAAATAAGCCTTCTAACTTAATTAGATTAGGTTTAGATTTTGCCTTCCCTAGATTCTTATCCTAACCAAAGTTAGGTGGCGAGTCTATATTTCTTAGGGAGTGTATTGACCAGTATTTGGTCCCTCAACAACCTCTATTTTAGACTAAAGGATTTAAAATCATGTAAGGCCTAAAATAGATCCCTATTGATCCAAGTGTGTACCACATCTTAGGGTCATTACCAATGTAAAGACCTTCATCCTCTTAATCCTCCATTGATCAATAAAAGGATGGAGTCGCAAGCAAGATTCCACTTATTCGAGCGAAAATAATGAGACATTCATATTTATTAGTGAACCCATCATGTTTAGCCCTCATATCAAATTGCCATGGATGTCCCAAAAGAATATGACTAGCTTATAAAGGTACCACATCATATAAGATCTCCTTAATATATCTCCCAATAGAAAAAGATATACGCATTTACTTAGTAACCCTAACCTCCTCACATTTATTTAGCCATTGTAAATTATAAGATTTATGATATTTAAGAGTAGGCAAGTTTAATTTTTCTACCAAATAAGTTGAGACAGCATTGGTACAACTCCCCCTATCAATGATTAAATAACACACTTTGCCTTGTAATATGCACCTTGCATGGAAGAGGTTTTCTCTTTAATCATCCTTGGCCTTAGCTTATGCACTCAAAGATTGCCTAGCAACTAGAAACTCTTTGTTGTTTACACCTCTAATGACTTCATTATCATCACTAGCATCATTGAGCAAGGGCATCTTGGGATTGGTCTCACATTCTTCATCTTAACTATTATACTCATCATCCTTAAGCTCCATCACCCTTTTGTTTGGAAAATCTCTAGCCATGTGTCCTCAACTTTGACATTTAGAACATTTAATAGAACTTTTTTTAATGGGCTCAATTTTGATAGGTTTACCTCCTTCCTTTGCACCTTTGTTGATTTCAACTTTGGGGTTATTATTGGCCTTTTCAAGTCCTTTCCAATCTTTGCTCCACTTAGTTATTGAGGAATTGAGCTTAGAAATCTTCCCTTTTCATCATCTTTCCACCTTTAGGGCCAAATAGTACACATCTTCAAGGTCCACACATGGTTGCAATTCCACTTTGTTGGTAAGCTCTTTGCTAAGCCCACTAATGAAACGAGTTATAGTTTGCTCCTTATCCTCATTTATGTTAGAATGGATTAAGGACATCTCCTTCTTTTAATATTACTCCTCCATGCTCCTAGAACCATGTATAAGTCTTTGCAATTGTTTATGCAAATCTCTATAAAAATAGTTATGAGCAAACCTTTTTCTCATGACATTTTCATCTTTTCCCATGTAAAGATTAGATTTTATCCATTTCACCTTCTAGTAAGCTTTACTTTGTCATACCAAACAAGTGCATAGTTAATGAACTCCATAATAGCAAGCTTTACTTTTTTTTTCTTAGTGTAATTATGTCATTCACAAACTAATTCTACCTTCTTTTCCCATGAGAGATAAGCTACAAGATCAGTTTTACCTTGAAAGGTTGGGATCTTCATTTTTATGCTTCCCAAGTTACCATCTTGCTTTACTCTCCTTTAATGGTTCTTATTTATGGATTCTACATCTTCATCATCATAATGGATCCACCTTTCATGTTTAGCTTGCCTTAAGGTTGTCTTTATGGTATTAGAGTTGTTGTTTGTGGCTTGGCTCCTCTCCACATTTCCCATGCATTCCTTTATGTCTTGAATGTCGCTTTGTAACTGTTTCAATATGTCTCCCATATTTTTTATGTAAGGATCCCATTTAGGATCTTCATCTATTTCTTTGAAATCTGACATGATTAGAAACAAAAAACAATTAGTCACAAACACTCCCTTACTTGTTTGCACTAAAAAATGTAATTCCCTTTGTGTTTCACACAAAACAAGCTTTTACCGTCTAATATGCTTACTATTATTGCCTTTTACCACTCTTAGTTTTTTCTTTTAGTTCTTTTAGAACTAAAGTTATTATTATCAAGTTCAAGGTTAATCATAAAGCAAACAAGCAATTCAAACTTAATATTGACATTAAAACACAAAGAAAGCAAATAGAAATAAAAACAAACGAAAGCAATAAAAAATAAACGAAAACAAATGGAAACACACAAAAATAAATAAAAGCAAATGAAAACACATGAAAAGAAAAATGAAAGCAAACAAAAACAAATGAAAATAAATGAAAAGAATAAAAATAAAGTATAGCAAGAATTAAAGCCACTAAATCACAATTTCAAACTTCATTCTCTCCCTTTTTTTTTCCTTTTTTTTCTCTCCTTTTTTTTGAAAAAAAAACTTTGGACACCTTTTTTTTTAAGAATTGAAGATAATCACAAAGAAACAAACTAGTTGAAATCGAATTTATAGAAACAAAGTGCAATTCACAAACTCTTTTTTTTTCTTTTTTTAAGAAACATGGAAGGAAAATGATTTTTAAAGAAGAATATAAGATGAAAACAAATGGAGAAGAACAAGCCAAAAGAAAATGATTAGAATAAGAAGAACACAAAATATAAGATAAATAAAGGACATGTACTCAATTTTGAAGCCTAAACTCTTATACCAAATAATATGAATGTGGGTAACTTATCCCAAACTCATTATCAATGTTGTTACCTTTGTCCAAGGAATGTTTAAGAATCAAACAAAGAATTTTAATTCCTATATAGACCTCTACATAACTTATATCTAGCAGCCTAAGTTATAAAAAAAAAATTAAAAGGTGTCTAAGACCAAACCTAAAAAGAACTAAGTTTAGAATTAAACAAGTTTCAAAGCTACTTAAGCACTCACTTAAATAACCTCACCAAGTTTTTTTAAGAACCTAAGAGAAGAACAATTTCTCATAAGAAATCAAAATTATATCGATAAAAAATCGAGTGCCAAAAACATGGTTTGAATGGCCTATTTATAGGCATTATAATAATTTACTAACTAGGAATAAAAGATGTAAATCATATTCTAAAAGTAAGAAACAAACATAAAAAGAATATAGTTTTCTTCTAAAATATTAGCTTATATCACTAATGAAAAAACAATTAAAATCCAACACTAAACAAGAAATAGAATTTCGCCAAGAAAGGAAAGACAAAATATTCTTAAGATCTTACATATCTTAAAAGATATTTGACTTGACTTTAATGATCTTTTTACCATATGTGATGCCTTCCTTTATGCCCTCTTTAGGAATATTGTTCTTCCATCCAAAGATGCTTAGAATAGTCTTATAAGTTTCTTAGAACATTTTAGAATCTTCATGGAACTTTCTAGAATTTTTTAGAACCTTTTAAAATATTTTTTGTGAAATTTTCTCCATTAATAGAATGGGACTTCTGTAGTTGATTTTCAGGATCCAAATATGAAATAAAAGTGTAGAAATATCTATTTTTCCCTTGAGAAGATCTGCTAAATGCTCTAACACTTGCTCCAAGGTTTGCTTTCTTGATTTCTTCTTGTACAAACATTCCTAAAGCTTTTTTAAACTTCTTAAAGTGTCTCATTGTCATTGGTCCTTTGAGTTGAAGTGTTTCTTCATATTTAATGCGTCCTTGGCTTACATCATATGTTAATAATGGTGATGTTGTTTTGGAGTTTATTGATACAACCATTAATTGATAGATATATTCACTAAGCCTCTTTATGAAGAAAGGCAATTTATCAAAAGAGAGCTAGGGATGATTGATGGTAGTACTATGTAAGAGCTCAACCAGGTTCTTATCTTTTTACTATTTAGATGTTTGGTTTGTTTATTTGTGTTGTTTGAATGATTTTATAAATGTTAATCATAATTGAGACGTGCCCTTGTCATTCGTCTTTTGAGTTGAAGTGTTTCGTGCCCTTATCATTAGTCCTTTGAGTTGAAGTGCTTCTTCCTATTAATGCTTCCTTGGGTTGCATCATATGTTAGCAATGGTGATATTGTTTTGGAGTTTATCGATACCAACCATCAATTGATAAATATATTCACTAAACCTTTTTGTGAAGAATGATAATTCATCAAAAGAAAGCTAGGAATGATTGATGGTAGTACTATGTAAGAGCTCAACTAGGTTCTTATCATTTTACTATTTAGATGTTTGATTTTTATTTATGTTATTGAATGATTTTATAAATGTTAATCATAGTTGAGACTTTTAGATTTGATAACTAAAAGTTTTGCTTATGAATCATCTTAATCAAAGTGTTAAATTCTAGTTAAGTTATTGATTTTATCATTGGATTCAATTGATTATAGTTCATCAACAAATTTTTATTAAAATTTTTTCCCAAAAACTATTTTAAAAGATGTTTTTAACTGAAAAGTAGAATTAATGCCTAGCATAGTATAACCAATGATCATTGGATAGAACAATAAATTGTTATAATGAGCTAAAATGTAACATATGATCATTGTGGAATACCATCGATCATTAAGAGTACTTTCAATGTTAGTTGCAAAAAGGTTATGGTCCTTAAGAGAGTAAAATGGAATTAATCCAAATTAATGGCTATGTTAAATGGTCATTAACAAATTTGCAATGCTCGTTAATAAGCCTAATAGTTATATCTTGCATGCATTATAAATAAAGTTATTACACTCTATTTTTTAACTTATTTTTAAATCTCCCTCTTAAACTTTTCATTTGCACTTCTCTCTCTTCTCTCTCATCAAATCAATCTTAGAACCTCCCTAAAATCTGCTAAAACTCTCTTTAAACTCAAACTCAAAATTCATGATCCTTAAAACTCCTTCAATCAACCATTGAGAACATTGCCTAAATGAACCCTCAAATGGATTCAAACGTAAGCTCAAAGGAGAACTCGACCTTTCATTAGATGCCAAGAGCAAAAAGATATTATAACCATGATCTTCTCTTCCTACTCTAAGGAAACTAAGAACTAGTATTAAAGGTAAAGGGAAAGTTAAGGTATACTTTGAACAACAAATTGAGCATATTGAAAACATGACCTAATAAGCCTGTACACCAAAAGTTCTTCTTAAAACTAATGAGGAAATAAAACTAGGGAAAAAGGTTGCTAAATGCAACACATGTTATAGTAAATTTATTTATTGGAATGGCTTAAAAAGGTTCAAGATAGCAGAGAAGGTTAAAGAATTAATGAAAGGGGTCAGTTAGAATTTCATTTCAATAATGAAAGAACTAACCCATTTTGAGTTAATTATAGAGTTCCTAGCTATCTTAGATGTGTTAGATGACGATTATGACAAGATAGATACATTGCATTCTATTAAATTTATGCTATTTGGGAAGCAATAAAAGATAGGCCTTAAGGACTTGGTGAATTCTTAAAGATCACAATAGAAGGATAATCATAATAGCAACTCATCTACAAGACTGAGCTTAATGAGTTTCATAAATCAATCACTGGTAGTAGTTCTAATTATAATAACAATAATAGCAAAGCTTCTAAGATCAAATGTTATGTATTGAGGATTACCCATCATTTCATAGTTCAAAACATAAATGGTACGATTTAATCTAATGGAAATTGGACCATCCAAGACCTCTTCTTCTTATGGTGCATGGTCAACTAGAAGAAGGTTGGCACCACTTAGATATTCGAAAAAAGATTAAAGTAGCTAGTAGACAAAATAAATTCATTTGTGATGACTCATTACATCACAAAACTTGCTGAGTTTCTGAATTTTATTAAATAGAAAGAGTTGTAATACAAGGACATTAATTTCTAGTTACTACACATAAATGAATCAATTAGTATGAAAGTGCTATTGAGCATGGGAATTCTCAAGAGGAAAGACAATGACCTTATTATCCTCATTAATGAAGCAGATGTTATGGCTAATGAGGAAGATGAGAACATGAAAGAAGTGGTTAGAACATGTGTAAAGGCAGTAACAAAAATTAAGACTTCAAGTCAACCAACCCAACCCTTCTTCTTTTTCTTCTTCTATATTTGAAGAAAGGGTACTTTAATAGTTGACTCTGCTAGCTACTACCATGGGAAGGATAAAAACCAATGTTGACTCTCTTTAAATGGAGGTTGATAGGCTCAAGACCTAGGTCTTCAATGTTAATAAGACCTTGGATTTGATATTTGAAGGTTTAAACCTTCATTTTAAAATTGAATGTGATGAATAGTAATAGCAACAACAATAACAATAAAAGAACATTTCTAGCCCTCCCTCCTCCTCCAACTCATATCCCATATCTAATCCTAATTCCTTTGCTTTGGTTCTTTATTTCAAACAAGTTATAAATTTTCTTTAAATTGATGAAATGGACTACATGTGTTACTTACAATTTTTTGAAATAAAATGTCTTTCTCTTTTATATTTATTTATTTATATGTCATTTATCCATGTTTAAATCTTTGTTATACTTTTTTTTATAATTACAAAAAGGGGGAGAAAAGGAAATGAAATATATAAATAGAAAGGGAGAGAAAAAAAAATAAAATGAGATAAATGGAATATAAATAATGAGATCCATTAATTGATATAAGGGGAGATGTATTGGATAATATATTAAAATGATAAAGGGCGAGACATATTAATAATAGGGAAAAGACATTGATACTTAACACACTATAGTGTGAACATCAGGTTCTAGACCCTTGGATGCAAGCCCGATGATGAAAAATTATTAGAGCTATCACAAAAAATGCAAGGAAAATTACAAAAGGAAAAAGAATAAAGAATAAAAGCCCTAAAAGCCTTGGATCAAGCCTAAGCTCACTAAGCCCAAAAGCCTAAGTTTGCTAGCCATGGTTTAAATGGTTGTACAACTATCGCACTTATCTATACAACTAAACCCTAAACCCTAGCCAGTAGAACCTTTTGGAAGTATGCCCTTTGTAAACTCCATACATATACAACCAACCTCTTAGTTGTATAGACCACTTGGAAACTCTAATTTTAGAACCTTTATGGCCTTTATCTATTATGGGTCATCAATGAGGTGCAACCAAAACCATTCCAACTCTGGTGTACCCCTCTCCCTTTATAAATACCTAACCATTAGAGTGAAAGGAAGAGGCTTGGACAACCGTAAAGTTACTTTACCAAAATTGTCACTCATACACCTTAAATACATAATAACTAAACACATAACCCATCACATTAAAGAAAGTATCTCCTAAGGTTTTTAAGACTTTATTTTGCATATTCCTTAGCATTTATAGGATAATCTATCAACGCTAGTGCCTCTAAGGGCAAGGCATAATCCGAAGAGTAAGAGTATCTAGGATCTTGATTTTCTTCTCTTTTTCTTTCCCTTTCTTTTATTTTATTTTTTTTAAAAAAAATCTTAATCACAATAGTCTATACATACCTCTTTGTGGTTTGTATAGATCACTAAGTAGGTTGTACAGGCCACTAATTGGTATGTACAACCCACTTTGACTGTGGAATAAAATAGTTTTCTTTTTTCCTATTTGAATTCTCTTAGGTTTTTAGGGTTTAAAAGGGTTCTTTTATGAGCTTCAACCACTGAATAGGGTTAGGACTTGTGCTTATAACCTCTATTCTGTTATTTGGTAGAGCAAAGATCAAAGGGAAAGTTGTAACATCCCTATCCACATTCATTGGCATTATCACATGAACATATTCATTGTATAAATGATATGAAATCCCACATGAACATATGCATTGGATAAATGATCATTTAGTCATGCGATTTGTAGAAGCATGACAATGGCACTTGCACCATTATATTTGGGACGCTTGAACATATATGTAGTGTTTGTATAGCTGCATGGAAAATTATCTTATGTTATGTGCATGTTATA